>JAODPA010081044.1:0-26470 GCA_025585075.1 Nepenthes mirabilis | reverse complement strand
CGTCGCAGAGAGGTGGGAAGGGGGTACAGGGGAGAGAGGAGCACCGATGACCGAGGAAGGAGAGGGAGAGGGGTCGACCGGCGCCATGGGCGCCGGCAGGGTGAAACAGAGGCGGGCTGGGCAGAAATTCAAATTCGAGGGAGAAAGCTACAGTAACAGACGACTGGGTATGCAATTTTGACTGCTAGGATTGGCCCTTGCCATTCCCTATCAGATAGTGTGAATGTTATGGTGGTTGTTAATGGCCTATATCTGCCATGTTGCTCCTCTGGTTCATACAGTGGAACTTTTCGTTTCTGATGTTCTCTGAGATGCTGTTTGAGTGATGGCATCCGCTGCTCTTTCAAACAGAATGGTCCTGATATGCTGGCTCTGATGTTGCTCAACCTGTATTTCCTTCCAGTTGGAAGGTGTGGGGGTACCAGTGCTCTCTTCTCTCTTCGAATTCAAATTCGAATTCATCCATGGCGCTCCTCCCGTCTCAGGCGGCGTTGTTGCCGGCCCCGGCTGGCCCTTCGGGAGTGCCTATTGACGCCTCCTCTCTTCCCTGCCTCCCCATAGACTCGGGTTCCCCGTCCTCCTCACCCGTTTTGTATGCGGATTCTATTTCTCCTCCACCTGTTTCTTCGACTGTTGTGGAAAACCCGTCGTTTTCGTGCCTGGCTTCTGCTCTGGATTCGTCCCACTCCGCTGACCGATTTCACAAAAAACCATGGTCCCTCCACAGTTTGTGGCTGGTGATGTCACGCGAATCTCTCCTCCCCCCGAAGTGATTCAACAGAGTCTGCTAACCTGGAAGTCGACGCTGCTTGGATGCTTCTCTGGTAAGGGCCTCAATTTCCATGCCGTAGCCAACATTGCTCGTCGGCTATGGCATCGATTTGGCCTCTGTCATGTTGTGGAGGGTGCTAATGGCATCTTTCTCTTTCGTTTCTCCTCTGATGAGCACTCAAACGCGGTCCTGGCCAGAGCCCCTTGGACTTTCAGAGGTAATCCTCTTTTTCTCAAGCTTTGGTTCCCGGGTATAACGTTGGTTAGGGAACAAATAAATTCATTTCCTGTTTGGATTAGTCTGAGAAACGTTCTGGCTGATTTCTGGACCCCTCTTGGGCTTAGCTGGATTAGTAGTGCTGTGGGTAAATCCCTCCATCTTGATTCGTTCACTGCCAAAATGGAACGGTTGCATTCTGCTAGGGTGTGTGTCAAAATCTCTCCTGATTCGACGCTCCCGTCCAAGATTTATTTAAAGAGCTCTGCAAATGAGGTGGAGGATGCCACTGTTGTGGAGGTGGACTTGCCAGGTTCTTGGACTAGGGGAGGTCGAAGCACTTCTCTAGGCCGTCATAAATCTGCTGCTTCCTTCACTGTCAATGGCCTGATGACAGGTGGGTCTTCTGGATCTGTTGATCAATCCCAGCCGTGTGAGTCACATTCGACTGATCCCCCTAGTCTGAATCCTCATGGTGCTGATTTGAATTCCTTGGACCTGAATGGCGTGGTGCCCAGGTTGGTTCAACCTAAGCTGGTGTCGTGTACAGCATCTGAGGCTTTTGTGATGGATTGTTCGGATGTCCCCAAATCGTCCACCAGTCCTGCTGGCCGAGTGGCTGATCTTGACATGGTGGTTGTTTCCACTGTGATAAATCAACCTTCGGTACCCGGCTTGGTCCAACCAATGCTGGCGGAGTGTACTGCATTAGTGGCTTCTGTGTTGGATTCCCTGGTTGGCCCCATTTCGACCACCTGTCCTTCTGCTGCTGTGATCCGTGGTTCAATTCCCCGCGGCGGTATCAGTGGTATCAGTGGTACTGTGCCTCCCAAAAAATCCTTCGGGGTTTCTGGGTTATGGGGCCGCAATGCGGTGGGACCAGTCACTTAAAAAAGCTTACCCTTAACACAGTTTTGTCTAGATCTTGTGTAGAAGATCAAGCTGAAAAATTTAGAGAGAAGTTCTCCTCCTTCTCTCTAACTTTCGAATTTCAAAATTTGAAATTAGATTCTGCCAGACGCAGCGGCGTTCCAGGTTTCTGCCTCTGCCGGGCGGCGCCGAAGCCGGTCACGGCCGGTCTCCAAGGTGCTTCGCCCGGCTCTCTCCTGGGTTCCGACCCCACCTCTCTTCCTCTTCGCTGCTCAGACCTGTCTTCGTCCACCTCTTTGTTTCTGAGTCTTCGATTCTCTCTAGTGTGCCTTTCAAACTTCAAACCTGAAATTTGAGGCCTTCTTTTCCTGTCGTCGTAGGCAAGGTTCATCCTCTGAGGCCATCGTTTGTTCTCTCTGGATTTCTTCTTCCTTCTTTGTCCAGGGCTCGCCCATTTGAACGAACCCTCTATGTTCGTATTGTATTATTGCCTCTCTGTCCTCTCTTGGACGGCAGTTGGCCTTTACTGTCATGGCGGTTCCTGCCTCGGCGCCTGGTGCTTGGGACGGATCTGCTTTGGATGTTGCAGATGTCCTCACCCATCAGATATGGTTATTCCAGAGAGAAGCTTTGGTTATCTCTCTGGGTTTTCAATTTTCAGATTTACCAATTTCAAATTTCAATTTTCTCGATTCAAATCTGGAATTATTTTTCTGCGATTCTCTCGCATCCACGGATGTGGGCTAGGCTTCCATGCCCCTGACTGATGTGGTTGTTGGGACTGTCTGTCCCTATTTTCTGATTCCGTTGCGAAAGCTTCGGCTCTGTTTCGGGTTGATCTGTCACGCCCGATTTGTTGCAGGTAGCTTGCTCTCCTGCTGTTTTTCTCGATACATTGATGATGTATGAGACTGATGTTATTGAATGGTTTCTTTGCCCGACTGGTTCGAACTGCTCTCTTCTGAAGCTGGCAGCCTTTGGGGATGCCGTTTGAATTCATAGCTTTGCTGAGGGAGAGGCTGATGATTCTGGTGGAATGCGGGCTTCCTGCTATGTCATGTGAATGTTGCTGTCGTATGCAACGAGTTACTGGTGTTGGCATTATGGAGGATTCCATCCTTGGCCTCGTCATTGGTTTGGAGAGTAGCTGTGATTTCTGCCTGGTCTGGAGTTTGGGCTGATTTTGGTCGCGGCTCTTTTGGTGACATGCCTTCTGATGCTGGTCTGCTGCCTTCTCTGTCCATGGTCATAGATTACCGGTTTGCTCCCCGCCTGACTTGCCTCATGGTAGCTGTGTGTGCCTTTTGCCAGGATTGCTCCAATTGACCAGATGGATCTTCGCCCGGTATAAGGTTTGAGATGATGTGGGCTTTGCTGCTACGTTATGCTCATAGCCGAGAGGATTCCAGCCTGGGTTCCACCCATTCGTCGAATTGGATCTTCCCCTCTGATTTGCCGGTTTGGATGTTTGCTGACATGGCCAGGTTGGCTTTGGCTGGCCTGCTGACATGTTCTCTGGTGGCCAGTAATCTCCAATTGCTGTGTGTGGCTCGCTCGTGGTTACTGCTGGAATTCGCAGGAAACTGTGAGCTGATTCTGCTGTTGCTGGTTCGCTGGCAGTGTAATGCTGGTTGATGTTTTGCTGGATTGCGCATTGTGTCCGGATTGATAGATGTTTCCGGTTTGCACAGGATTTTATGCCGGTTTGGAATTCAAACTATTGATGTGGATTTTGTTCACTGCCGGTTTGGATTTCAGCTCAATCTGATGCAGTCAGGTTTGGATTTGGTTGCATGGCAGTTGGTGGGTCTGGCAGCTGGGCCTCCAAAGCTGTTGCTCCCATTGTTGTATGGAATTTGGTGGTTTTTTAGTGCTGTTGGTTTATTTCAGCAGCCGGGTTGTGTTGAAATATTTTTCAATTTCTATAGGTTTTGTAGAACGTTGGCCTCCTAGAGGTTTATTATGTACCTTTGGATGTACTAGTTGCTCGGGGTATGCCCCAGCGGGTTATGTTTTATCTCCAAGTAAAAATACTTAGAGATAAAACATCAATTTTGTAATTCTTTTCTCCCATTAATCCAAAATACTTGCTTACCAAAAAAAACAAAAAAAGATCCGTGGTCCTGGGTTGGATCCTGATCAAATGGATTTTGTGGCTGATGGAGATTTTTTTTTTTTTTTGGTAAGTAAGTGGCTGATGGAGATGCCATGCTGCCCTGTAGGCTGACCTCCGTAGAGGGCCGTGTGGATGTTCTTGGCACGGTGGTTGATTCCACTGTGATAAACCATCCCTCTCCTGATGATGAGGAGGCCAATTTGGCTTCTGCTCCTTTGGTATCTGATTCCTTTATGCTGTCCTTAGCTCCAGGCCGATCGGTTTGCCTTTCAAATGCAACAGGAAGAATGGGGGGCCCTCCTTCTGCGCTCCCCAAAAGGCTGTGCCCCGCTACTGACACAGATAGTGAGTGTACTCCTATCTCTATTCGACGTATAACAAAAAAGTATGGCTTGGATTCGCTCATGCATGTGGGTTCTGAATCTGTAAAGCCCAGTGTGTCTTCTGCTGAAATTTCAGTGGGTCGGACCATTATTTACTCCTCCGAGAAATTTTTAAGCGTCAGTGAGGCGTTGACCCTGGAGAGTGAAGCTTGGACGCCTTCAAAATCACGGAAGAAGAAAAAACCCAAAAAACCCAAGGCTTCCCCGGGAGTTTTGGCCCTTTGATGGCGTCTCTTCGGATGTTAATAAAAGCTGTTTATGGATTGGTGAATGGTGCGGGGCTCCTTTAGGGTGTATGCTGCTGGCCATTGCTTCTCCATAATTACTTTTGTCTCTTCATGCAAGTTGAACCTTGGGCCTATTGGTTTGCTGAGGGTTTTGCTATCATATTTTGTGTGTTGTTGCTGGTCTACTGGCTGAGTTACCCGAAGAGGATTTTATCCTTCTTAGCAGATAACTTCTGGATCTGTCCCTTCACCATTGGTGTTCTGCCGCTGTTGGAAGATTGCAGATGATGCTTGGGATTGGATTGTATGCTGATGTTGCTTTGTTTGATGATGGGCGGCTCCTGTAGCAGGCGGGGCAGTATTGAATGTGCCTCTTTTGGGTGATGCTGCTGTTTGATCTGTTGGCGAGTGCGTACGGCAGCCGTTGGTTGCTGTAATGAAAAGTCAGCTGCTGATGGATTTTTTTTTGGTAAGCAAGTATTTTGGATTAATGGGAGAAAAAATTACAAATTTGATGTTTTATCACCAAGTATTTTGACTTGGGGATAAAACATAACCTGTTGGGGCATACCCCGAGCAACAAGTACAGTCAATGGTACATAACAACCTGTAGGAGGCCAACGATCTACAAAATCAATAGAAAATGAAAAATATTACATCACAACCCAGAGGGAGAGCATCACTTTCCAACCCCCTGTAACGAAAATGCGCTACGGCAAAAGCACATACAGGCACATAGCACTCCGGCCAAAGCACTTCGGAAAATTACACTCCGCAAAATGCACTCCGAAAATTTCCACGCCGGATTCTGCAGCACTCCGTCCCAAGCACTCCGGCCTGTGACACTCCGTCCCAATCGCTTTCCAGGCAAAGTAAAGGAGCATCGAAAATGCACTCCGGCAAAAGAACACTCCGGCAAAATGCACTCCGGCCTAAAGTGCTTCGGAAGATTACACCCCGCAAAATGCACTCCGAAAAATTTCCTCTCCGGACTCTGCAGCACTCCGTCCCAAGCACTCCGCCCAATGCACTCCGGTTTCAATGCACTCCGGATTCTTGCGCAGTCTAGGCAAAGGAAAGGAACAGGCAAAATGCACTCCGGCAATCGTTTACTCCGGCCCAATGTACTCCGGCCAAATTCACTTTGGAGAATTTCACTCCACAAGATGCACTCCGGAAGAGCACTCTGGCAATTGCACTCCGGGAGGCAAAATGCAAAGCCACAGCATACATCCTTTGTGGAGATAGGCATCAAAAATCGCACCGAACACATGTCTTACATATTTTAACACGCCAAGACAAAGCAGGCAGCAGCACATAATCTGGCCCTAGCAGCATATGGAGAAAGAAAAGCCACTCCGACTACATAGGGCTACTTTGTCCTCTAAGGCACTCCGCCAATGAACAAAAGCCACTCCGTCCACCGGCAGCTGCAGGTTTTCATGAATGAGAAGTCCAGTTTTTCATGGAAGCAGCTTTACGCCGCCTCCCAGACTTGCACTGACGCCAGGGTTCTTCAGCCGGGATCATAAAGGCATTGCCATGAAGCCCAGCTAAAAAATCAATCTGATTACAATTCAGGAGACCCGGATAATTTGTTGCCGATTTCAGCAAGGAAGATAGAAATCCAAAAACAACCTTCTCCTCCTCTGGGAAGAATGAGGCACTATGGGTTTGAGAGCTGCTAGCCGTAAAAACAATTTGGAAAGCCATCAAATAAGCATCTTGGGGAAACCCCTTATCTACCGCTTCCAACGGAAAGGCTGAGCGGAACTTACTAATGTTCTCATTAGTTAAATCCTGCCAGCACCTGTTCAGGAAGTCCGTCACAAGCCTCCTATGCTCATCAAGGGCGTCATGGAAAAGTTGGCGAGAGCCAACTGAGTCCAGGAGCTGCTGAAAAGCCAAGTACAAGGGTTCCTTCTCAAATGGAATCTCATCATCTGAATCAGAGATAGGGGCCTGATCAACGATCAGATCCACGTCTGAAGAACTACCATCCAGAGTAACCTTCTCGATCACAGTGCTAGTCCCAACTAGAACAACTGGAGAGCTATCCAGAGAGTATTTTTGAACGATTCGAGAGATAGATTCAGGAGTAATATCAGGATCTACCACCTCAATTGGACCCAAAGCGTGGGAATTAGGCGGGACCTCGAGGGGTCTAGGAGGAGAGCCAGCAGCCCTGGAACCCTCAAGTAGGGCAACAGCCTCATGGGAAACCCCAGCATCAGAAGCAGTTGATCCGGCTAATATGTTAGTCTCAGCTTCTGCATTAGGATGCACATAGATCCCAGCAGAAGGGTCTAAGTGGGAGACCGCCTCTGGGCACTGTAATGCCGCACGCACGCTGAAAGCTGGAGACAAATGATCCAAGCTACCCTCCAATTCCGAGGAGAAGCATTTAGAGCCCCCAACAGCCTCAGCCAGCTTAGAATCAGAGACAGCTGGAATGGAGCACAGCACAAGCCCCATTCCGCTGGATTTTTCTTGAGCGGCGCAGGCATCCACAGGTGCCTCAGCACCTAGCATTTGATCAGATGGATGGGCCACCACTCCACCATGACACTCCGGTCCATGAGCGGGATCCTGACGGCATTTTGGTTGCTAATTTTGACATTTGGCAACCCATTTTTTGCTGCTAAGCTTGAGAGGATTACGGTGAGCAGGCTTAGAATGGTAAACAGCCTCAACTTCCACTAACTTGTCTGAAACAGTCAAGAGCGAAATTTTTTCAAGAAGGGGGTCATCTATACCCACCTCAATACAAATTCTGGCTTGGTGCAGGCGATTCATCCTAGCTGTGCTAGGGTCGCAAAGAATCGGGATACCAATCCTACTTGCAATCCAGCTTAAGCCAAATGGGGTCCAAAATTCAATAGGCACGTTGACCAGAGAAATCCACATGGGGAAGGACTTGAAAGATGATGAATCCAGAGACATACCCAGAGACCACCTCTTGAGGAAAATTGAATTCCTCTTGATTGCCCACGGGCCTTTAGCCAGGCAAGCCTCCATATGAGGGACAGAGTCAAAAGTAAAGAAAAAAATGCCTTTTTTGTTCACAGCAACGTTCCGCAGCCCAAATCTAGCCCATACTTTCCTGGATATGGAATCCACAGCAAGGAAATGGGGGGGTTTATCATGGAACATACCCACCAGAGTGGAACCCTATATTTCAGCACCTTGCTCCCAGACTTCAGCCGAGGGAGCCAATGGCGTATCGAGCCCAGCCTCCGAAGGAGGAGGGAAAAATTTGAGGGGCGAAAAGGAAAATTTACCCTTGTCCGACACTATTTGCGACCAGGATTTGGCAGAAGAAAGTGCATGATCAGCAGTTGCATTCGCACTAGCAGGATGAGTCTTTTTTTTTTTTTTTTGGTAAGCAAGTATTTTGGATTAATGGGAGAAAAAATTACAAATTTGATGTTTTATCGCCAAGTAGCTTGACTTGGGGATAAAACATTAACTGCTGGGGCATACCCCGAGCAGAGAGTACATTCAAAGGTACATAAGAACCTCTAAGAGGCCAACGTTCTACATAATCAGTAGAAGATATAAAAAGTACATCGCAATCCAGAGGGGAAGCGTGGCTTTCCAACCCCCTGAGACCAAAACGAACCAAAACTCACTCCGGCAGAGGAGCAATCCACCGCAATGCACACTGTCCAAAATCACTCCGGACCAATACGCACACCGGCAAAGGAGCACACTGGCACTCCGTCCAAAATGCAGTCTGGAATTTACCACTCCGGATTTTGTAACACACCGAACTCCGTCCAAATCATAACAGAAATGCACTCCGGAATCCGTTCCAAGCATTCCGTCCAGCAAGATGAGTCGACTGAGCCAGACCAACGGATGGGGCACCGGGACCATCATGCGGAGGGCAAGAGGGGGCCGCCGATATGCCCGGCTCGACAGAATCTCGAGCATCCAAAGAAGATCCGTTCTGAAAAATGTCAGACTCGGATAAGATACAGTTGACGACTCCCACATTTTTAGCTTTCGAAAGGAAGACAGCATCGGGACCAGAAGGACGGAGCAGCGCCCCGTCGCGCAAAGGAGGGAAGGAGCCGGATGAAGGAATCTGACGATGAGCGAGACGCTGGAAAGAGGAGAGCTTGAAGGATTTGGGTGCGGACTCCGTCGGAGAGAGAGCGGATGCTGGACCAGGGGAGGCGAACTCTTGGGGAAGACCTAGGGGTGCCCCTAGAATCCCGGCCATGGCCGGCGACGCCCAAGAGGGCGGCAAACTCGAATATGAGAATAAGCCCTAGAGAGAAGTGAGAGTTTCTCTCTCAAGCCAAGTGGAAATTCCTTTTTCCAAAACCGACCATAGAACATCATTCAGCAAACCAAGACAAAGGCAGCACCATCACCATGATATGGTATCAGAATGCCCCGTTCTGAGTTCTTCTGCCCTGCCCTTTGGATGTGATCAAGTTCCTCCTCCTAGTCATGATGGTCATGCCCCGGATGAGGTGCACGTCACGACCCTAGCCGACCCGGCTCTGCCAAATGCCCATGAGGATGTCGACTCGTCCAGTCATCTACCCTGCTCACCTCCCCCCTGGGCCTAGTAGTCCAAACCGTTATTTGGAGCCTCCCGATTCGCTCCCTACGAAGCTTGAAAGGGCTTCCTCTAATCCTGGATTGATTGAAGCACTTAATCTTTGTACTTCTTCCACCCCAGACCCACCGGATGGCACCAAACATTGTGCTTCTTTGTCGGGCCCCCCTAGTTGTTTGACAAATGGTGGCCCACCAACCAACATTGGGGTCCGTGCCTCTTCTCGTAGAAATAAAAAAACTCGGGGGGTTAATAATCCTTCCCCCCCTCAACCTTAACCCATGACTAACATTGCCTATTGGAATGTGAGGGGACTTAATGGGATTGTAAAAGCCCACGAAGTCTGCAACCTCATTTCCTCCCATAGGTGTAGTATCATTGGCTTAGTGGAAACCAAGGTTGCGGAGAGAAACTCTGTGGCTATCTCCACTAGAATCAGACCTAACTGGTCTTGGTTTATGAATTACTCTTTGTGTTCTGGTGGTCCGATTTGGGTTGGCTGGGACCCCAATCTGATTTCGTGCACCATTCTTTCCTCGGAGGACCAGGTCGTCCATCTTGATGTCCTACTCCTAGAGGAGAATATTCGATGCATTTTGTCCTTTATATATGGTGCAAATTTAGAAATTTCCCGTAGGCTCCTATGGGATAGCCTTCGCGCGGTGTCTAACCATCCGGGCGACTTCCCTTGGGCGGCCCTTGGGGATTTCAATGCTATCCGGTCCCCTTCCGAGGCCCTGGGGGGGATTTGGCATAACAAAAGCTCGATCGATCTTGAAAATTGTCTTAGAGACTACGATCTTAACGATGTGTGTCATGAAAGCATGCACTATACCTGGAATGATGGGCGTGACTCTTCCCTTCGCATCTACAGAAAGCTTGATCGTGTTGTCGCCAATGGGTATTGGTTTGACAAATTTTGTAGAGCTAAAGCCCTTTTTCCCCCTCCCAGGCTCTCTGACCACTCGGCCTGTATTCTCATCCCTACTGGCGATCCACCTAGAAAACACGGCTTTTTTCGGTTCAATAATTTCCTTACCAAATCCCCAAAATTTCTCCCTTTGGTTGCTGATGCCTGGTCGGAAGACATCAATGGCTCACCAATGTTCAGGCTTGTGTCCAGACTTAAGCAGGTAAAAATATCTCTGAAAATGCTCAATGTCCATGAGGGTGATGTTCACGAGGAGGTCATCCGTACAAGGGACAAGCTTGAGGTGATCCAATGTCAAACTCCCTCTAGACTAGGGAGCGTCGCTGTAAGGATGCTTACCATGCTGCTCTGGCCAAGGAAGCCGACCTTACTAAGCAAAAAGCTAAGATAAGGTGGCTCAAAAAGGGTGATCAGTACAATAAATTCTTTTTTAAGACTGTGAATGGAAACAACAATAAGAATCGGATTTATTCCCTCCTTGATCAAGACGGGAATCCAACCAATGGTGTTGAAAATGTTCAGAATCTAATCGTGGACCACTTTAGAAAGGCTCTTGGGACTGGCCGAACATACGGTTCGGCTGATGCGATTCGGCTTCGTCCTTACATCCTTCATACTGTGCCTGCATCTCTTATAGACCCTCTTGTGGGCCCGGTAAGCGATGATGAGATCCGCAAAGTGATCTTTTCCATAGGCGACTATCGGGCCCCGGGGCCTGATGATTTCAGCTCCCACTACTTACCAAAAAAAAAAAAGGTTTCAGCTCCCATTTCTTTAAGGAGTCGTGGGATATCATAGGCCCATCTGTTTGTGAAGCCATTCGTGATTTTTTCAATCATGGAAAGCTTCTCAAGCAAATGAATTCGACGATCATCAGCCTGATCCCCAAAATCCAGTCTCCTCGGTTGGTTTCTGATTTCCGACCCATTTCATGCTGTAATGTCATATACAAAGTCATCTCGAAGATTATTGCAAATCGTCTAAAGATGACTTTACCTTATCTAGTCGAAAAGTGCCAAACGGCTTTTGTGGCGGGACGCCAAATCAGTGACAACATTCTCCTGGCCCAAGAGCTTCTCCACAAGTGTCATCTTGGTCATGACCCTCCACGATGCACTATGAAAATTGACCTCATGAAAGCCTATGACTCTGTTCATTGGGATTTCATTATCAATGTCCTGACCATCATGAATTTTCCGCCCAAAATGATAAACTGGATTAGGGAATGTATTACCACCCCCTAGTACTCTGTAAATATTAATGGTAAAGCGATTGGGTTTTTCAAAGGGGGTAAGGGTCTTCGTCAAGGTGATCCCATTTCTCCTTACCTTTTCGTTCTGGCGATGGAGGTATTAAATGGGATTATCGCTTCCAAGGCTCGTAGGAACAATAATTTCACATTTCATTGGAAGTGTGAAGCGACCCATACTGTCATGCTTGCCTTTGACGATGACCTACTCCTCTTCTCTCATGCTGATGTCTACTCTATCCGTATCCTCAAGGATTGCCTTGAGGAGTTTTTTTGGCTCTCTGGCTTGTCGACTAACACAAACAAGAGTGAGGTTTTCCTTTGCTCTAAAGACCAATCCTTTAATCAGAATATTGCTGACGTCCTGGGGTTCAAAGTTGGATCCCTCCCCATTAGATACCTCGGCGTTCCTCTGATATCTACCAGGCTATCAATTCGGGACTGTAAGGCCCTCACTGAGAAAATTACTTGCTGCATCAAATGATGGAAAAACAGATGGCTCTCCTTTGGGGGACGCCTTCAATTGGTGGCCTCGATTCTCTCTTCTATCCACCTCTATTGGGCTTCAATTTTTATTTTACCCAAATCTATTCTTAACCAGATCGACTGCATATTGAGGCGTTTCCTTTGAAATGGTTCTACGGACGGGAAGGCTAATGCAAAAGTGGCCTGGACCGATCTTTGCTACCCTAAGAGTGAAGGTGGGTTGGGGCTTAAGAATTTGCAAGCACAAAATAAAGCCCTCATCTGTAAGCTTCTTTGGCATCTCATGTCTAAAGACCCTGAAAATCCTTCGGGATTTCTGGGGTATGGGGCCGCGAAGCGGTGGGGCCAGTCACGTTAAAATGCTTACCCTTAACACAGTTTACCAAAGCGGCTTTGGCCTGGTGGTTAAAAGGGAAAAATCCCTCGTTCCCCACCTAGGTTCAATTCCCCGTGGCGGTATCAGTGGTACTGTGCCTCCCAAAAAATCTTTCGGGGTTTCTGGGTTATGGGGCCGCAATGCGGTGGGGCCAGTCACTTAAAAAAGCTTACCCTTAACACAGTTTCACCAAAGCGGCTTTGGCCTGGTGGTTAAAAGGAAAAAATCCCTCGTTCCCCACCCAGGTTCAATTCCCCGCGGCGGTATCAGTGGTACTGTGCCTCCCAAAAAATCCTTCGGGGTTTCTGGGTTATGAGGCCGCAATGCGGTGGGGCCAGTCACTTAAAAAAGCTTACCCTTAACACAGTTTACCAAAGCGGCTTTGGCCTGGTGGTTAAAAGGGAAAAATCCCTCGTTCCCCACCCAGGTTCAATTCCCCACGGTGGTATCAGTAGCACTGTGCCTCCCAAAAAATCCTTCGGGGTTTCTGGGTTATGGGGCCGCAATGCGGTGGGGCCAGTCACTTAAAAAAAGCTTGCCCTTAACACAGTTTTTACCAAAGCGGCTTTGGCCTGGTGGTTAAAAGGGAAAAATCCCTCGTTCCCCACCCAGGTTCAATTCCCCGCGGCGGTATCAGTGATACTGTGCCTCCCAAAAAATCCTTCGGGGTTTCTGGGTTATGGGGCCGCAATGCGGTGGGGCCAGTCACTTAAAAAAGCTTACCCTTAACACAGTTTTGAGAGAAGCTCTCGCTTCTCTCTTCCATTTTCAAATTTCACTTTGAAATTTGAATCTCGGCTCTGCGGCGCTCCTCATTTGGGCGGGCGGCACCGGCGTCGGCCACCGCCGGTCCCCTGGTTGCCTCGCCCGGCCGCCCCTCTGTCTCCTTCTCATCTCCTGCTCTCTTCGGCTTCGAAGTTCTGTCCTGGTTTCGCCGTCTCTCTTCAAGGGTTGACTAGGATGTGGGCTCGTTTGCGTGGCCCTATTCTCTTCGCTCGTCTTGTGCGATGCCTTAGGGTGTGGCTTCCTCTGGCTGGGCGGTGTCGGAGCCGGCCATGGCCCGTCTCCTAACTGCCCCCCTCGCCTTCTTCTCGGATCTCTCCATGGTTTGCGCAAAGGAAATTTGTCTGGGTTTTCAATTTTCAAATTTTCAAATTTAAAATTTCAAATTTCAAGATTCAAATCTGAAATTTGTCTTTCTGCGATTTTCTTGCCTCCACGGATTTGCGCTAGGCTTCCATGCCCCTGACTGATGTGGTTGTTGGGGCTGTCTGTCCCTGTTTCTGATTCCGTTGCGAAAGCTTCGGCTCTGTTTTGGGTTATTCTTCCATGCCCAATTAGTTGTAGGTGGCTTGCCATCTTGCTGTTTTCTCGATGCATTGTTGCTGTATGAGGGCCTCGTCGTTGGTTCGGAGTGTAGCTGTGGTTTCTGCCTGGTATGGAGGTTGGGCTGATATTGGCTGACGTGGCGAGTATGACTTCTGATGCCGATTTTCTGCCTTCTCTGTCCAAGGTCATAGAATGCCGGTTTGCTCCTCGCCTGACTTGCCTCATGGTAGCTGTATGTGCCTTTTGCTCGGTCCACTCCAATTGACCTGATGGCTTCGCACGGTATTAGGTTTGAGAGGAAGTGGCCTTTGCTACTGTGTTAAGCTCAAAGCCGAGAGGATTCCAGCCTGGGTTCCACCCATTCGTCGAATTGGATCTTCCGCTCTGATTTTGCCAGTTTGGATGTTGGCTGACGTTGCTAGTTTGGCTTTGGCCTGGCCTGCTGACGTGGCATATATGTTTCTCTTGTAGCCAGAAATTTCCAATTGCTGTGTGTGTTTTGCTCGTGGTTTTACTGCTGAATTCGCAGGAAGCTGTGAGCTGATTTTGCTGTTGCCGGCACGCTGGTAGTGTAATGCTGATGGTGGTTGATGTCTCATTGCTGGCTTCAAGGTGCGATGCGGGCTTTTGCCGGATTGCGCATTTTGTCCGGATTGGTAATTGATCCGGTATGTACAGGCTTATATGCCGGTTTGCAATCTGAACAGCTGGCGTGGATTTTGAGCATTCCAGTTTCTACACTCTAGCGCTCCCGGTTTGGATTTCAGCTCCAACTGCTGATGTGGTAGGCTGACGATTTGGCCAATGCTTCTGCTATTTTGGGACTCAGCTGGCCGATTCTCTTGGGCATTTCATGAGCCCGGATTGGATTGCCAGCTGTCTCTTGCTGTAGCAGAATATCATGCTATTGGCATTTTGAATGCCATTTGCTGGTTTGCTGATATTGGCCCGTAAAGCTGCTGAGTTGCGGATATTAGCTTCTGGTTGGCTATCCTCCCTTTGATGATGATGCGCTGCTGACCTTGTACGAAGGGGTCACAGCTGCTATTTGCTCTCGGGTTTTGAAGATGCTGATAGGGATTTGCTCCCGACTGCAGGTGCTGGCATTAAGGGTCTTGCCCTTGGATTGGCATATTATTGTTTCTTTTGTTTTGTTTAGAAACCGCCTTTGTGTGGTTTGCTTGTGTAGTATGAATACCAGCATTTTTGTCTATTAGTTGGTTTCATCGGTTGTATTAAAGTGCTCGGGGAATGCCCTAGTTATTTTGATTTATCCCCAAGTCGGAATAACACTTGGGGATAAATCCGTTCTTATAAATTTTTCTCCCATTAATTCAAATCACTTACCAAAAAAAAAAAAGTCTAAAGACCCTGAATCGGCTTGGCCTTCATGGATCCACAAGACTAGAATCAAGGATCGGTGCATCTGGACCCTCAAAGTCCCTAATTCTGCCCCTTGGAGCTGAAGGAAGATCATGAAACTTCGTCCGTTCATGTGTTCACATACTATTAAGATCATTGGTGATGGCGTTGACTCCTTTACTTGGCATGACAATTGGCACCCTGATGGCTCGCTCATTAGGGTATGCACGGATCACATTTGTACGGTCACTGGTTTATCCTGGGACAGCAAGGTTTCTCAGATAATCAAAGATGACCAGTGGACCTGGCCTAATCCTTTTGATCAGGAGGTTTCTAGTCTCGCCACAAACATGCCCCATTATCTGCCAAACAATGAGCAAAAGGACTCCTTGAGATGGGCTGGTAGCCCTAATGGTGTCTTTTCGTCTAAGTCTGCCTACCTCCTTCTTCACCCACCCAAACCGAAACTGAGCTGGGCCAACCTTGTATGGGGTTCTTTCCATATCCCTGCCCACTCATTCACCCTTTGGTTGGCTATAAAAGGCCGGCTTAATATCTCTGACCGTGTTCACGGTGTTCCCAACCTCTCACTCACTTGCTCTCTTTGTGATTTTGATGCTGAAAACCATGACCATCTTTTTTTCTCTTGCCCATTCTCCTCCTCCGTGTGGACCTCTATCCAACGGATTGCTGTCATTCACTGGCCTTACCCCATCTGGTCCCAAAATGTTGATTGGGCTACGCACATGTGGAAAGGCAAGAATCTCATTGCCCTTTCCAAGCGGCTCTCTCTGGGGGCCACTGTTTATTATATTTGGAGAGAACGTAATAATCGTGTTTTCGAAAAATCCTCCCATCAGGATGCTTCCCAGATCTCCTCCCAGATCTCAAACGTTGTTCGCGACAAACTGAAGGCCTCCTTGCCTGCTGATGGTTGCCCTAACCGCCTGCTGGTTAGGCGATGGAACTTATAAAAAAAAAGGGGGGGTTTATCTTTGCTGCTTTTGAGGCTGCTGGCCTTTTTGGCCCTGTGGGCTGTGCTATAGGCGGCTCTGCATCGTGGTGGCTTTGGTTGTTTATTATAATTAAAAAAAAAAAAGTCTTTGTGCCTTAAAAAAAAAAAAAAGAACAGGTCTTGGTTTTCTGCTGTGGGTGTACTGGCTGTATAATGTTCCCCCACTTGTAAATTTTGTTACCCAGTGGTGGGTGTTAGTTATGTTATTTTTTTTTTTTTGAGTTTGGAATGGTGTGCTGGAGTGCTCTTCGTACATGAAGTGGTGGTTGAGGGTTTTGCTTGCTTCTGATGGCGGGAATTGGGTTGAGCTTCTAGACTGGACTATATGCACTCAGCTCTGTTCCAGATGTTGTCCTCCCTTCGTTTGTTGCTGATGTAGCAGCCGCTGCTGGTGTCTCTCTATTGGATGAGACCCCGTGTTTTGGATGTGCTTCCTCTGACAGATTATACTGTGGTTGCTATTGTTGGTCTGCTATGGGGGTCACTGGGCTTGTGAACGGTGATGACTGAAGTTCCTGCTGGCTTGAGAAGAACCTGTCCTGCGGAGCAGCTTTAGTTGGCTACTGCTATACTGATGTGAGAGTGAACGGTATGAGGCAGTTACTGGTTTTTTGTCTGGTGATGCCATCACGGAGCTGTTTTTTAGCTTTCTCTCTGTGGAGGATTGGATTTGAAATTGCTGCTGGTGTTGTTCGGAATTACCTTGCTGCCAGCTTCATGCCTGAGTTGTCGCGGCATTAGTCATTAGCATCTCTGCTGTCATGAGGTGGTGTGCTACTAAAGAGTGATGAAATTGCCAATTGCTGTCGGGTGATATCTGGTTGAACTGGAATGCTATTTGCTGTTCTCTGTAGCCTGGTGGTTACCATGAAGGCAAATGGTTACTGATGGAGCCATTTGTTGTTTGGGGGCATTGGAAACTATCAGGTAGCTCTCAGTCCTGCTGGAATCAATGCAGCTTTGTTTTAACACTTGCTCTATACCTTTTGGGCTGGTGTTGTGCTGCTGCTCCTGGTTCTGCTGTCCGGGGTTTGCTGGTTTTACTGGCTCAGAATCTGCCGGTTGACAGCTTCGTTATTTTACAAGCTGTGGATTATCTGACATGCTGATCTGTTTTACACTATCTGTAGCCGATTCTGTTGAGGATGATCTTTAATCACGCTGCCTTTCTGTTTGGCTCTCTGAGATGGAACTGCTGTGGAGTTTTGGAGTGAAATGCTGACGCCCAGCGTCACTCTGACTGATTGTGGCTTGAGACTGATGCTGCTGATTTCACTCCTACTCACTATTCTTGGGTTATTCTGGATGGTTGTAGCTGGCCTGCTCCTGCTCTTTGGATTTTTGTTTTGCTTTCATATCTTCTCTGCTTATGTGTTGTTGGGTCTGTGCTGCTTTTTTTGTAAAGCCAGGCCATGAAGCAACTTGCTGGTCTGGTTTCCTTTGCTGAATGTGGTTGTTGCTTGGTGAGATGCTGAGATTGTATGGGTTGCTGATGGGTCTGAACTATGTGTTCTCTTTGGCCGGTCCCCTTTTTGCTGAACTTTGCTGAGACTGTTCGTGGTTGATGCTGGCCTTGCTGATGTAGCATCATTTCATCATCCGTCAGGGTTGGGCTTGCTGTGTAGTCGTGAATTGTGCCGGATGGCTCCTGGAGGTCCTGGGCCGGACTTGTCCTGATGAGCTGTGTCTCTGTGGCTGGTTCAGAGATGTCGGTTGGCGGCCTTGCCGGATGCTATGAGGGATCGTGGCTGTTGGATTTGCTGAAGATGAACCTCCTGCTTGATCTTGTGAAATGTATGGCTGGCGATGTGATCTTCCGGCCCTGTTCGTACTTAGTTTCTCCTGAAATTCCTGCCGATTGGATGCGAGCTGATACTGGTGATGGGGAGGTGGAAGAGCTGCAGACGCCTGTTGCCTCCTCCTGTTGGATATCTCCTGCTGCCCGGAGGTAGCTGGCGTTTGCTGGTTTTGAAGATACTATGCCGCTTATGCCGCGTTCAGGATGCTGATCATTTGCACTAAGATGTGGCTTCTCTCGGATTGCACTGGAAGTTGCTAATCTGCATTTTCTTCTGCTGTCTTGACATTTTCTACTGGGATGCACAATTTCTACCACGGTTATGCAGTAGTGCATGTTTTCAGTTTGCTGGATTGTGGTTCTTTTTGCTGTGGCTTGGTATGTTTGGTGTTCAGTTAGCCTTGAGTATGGCCGATGTGCTGATTATTCTTCTGGGTGCGCGAGGCTATTTTTGTTTGCTTCGATGCAAATGAAGGGCTGTTATGCTTGCTCTCCCATGGTGACTTGCTGTCCGGTCAGTGAATTACGCTCCTGTACTGATGAAGATCCAAGATGGTTTGCTGTGTCGTCTTCGGTGTTTTAGGCGAAGATTTCATCGATCTTGCAAGTGTGAAAATGATGTAATTTCCATTTTCTGCTTTTGTGGTTGTTTTCTTAATGCTTTTTTTCTTTTGATGTACCAGTTGCTCGGGGCATGTCCTAGCACTTTTTGTTTTACCTCTAAGTACAATACTTGGAGTTAAAACATTTAGTCTGTAAATTTTTCTCCCATTAATCCAAAATTCTTACTTACCAAAAAAAAAAGTGATGGGTAAGCTTTTTTAAGTGACTGGACCCACCGCTTCGCGGCCCCTCATCAAAAATCCTGAAGGATTTTTGGAGTCTCAGTACCATTACCAACGCGGAGAATCGAACCCGGGTGGGTAGATAATTAGAGCGGAAATGCGATCTACCACTCTGCCAACTCCGCGTTGGCTAAACTGTGATGGGTAAGCTTTTTTAAGTGACTGGACCGACCGCTTCGCGGCCCCTCATCAGAAATCCCGAAGGATTTTTGGAGTCTCAGTACCACTACCAACGCGGAGAATCGAACCCGGGTGGGTAGATAATTAGAGCGGAAACGCGATCTACCACTCCGCCAACTCCGCGTTGGCAAAACTGTGATGAGTAAGCTTTTTTAAGTGACTGGACCCACCGCTTCGCGGCCCCTCATCAGAAATCCCGAAGGATTTTTGGAGTCTCAGTACCACTGCCAACGCGGAGAATCGAACCCAGGTGGGTAGATAATTAGAGCGGAAACGCGATCTACCACTCCACC
Source organism: Nepenthes mirabilis (assembly GCA_025585075.1). Taxonomy (NCBI): domain Eukaryota; kingdom Viridiplantae; phylum Streptophyta; class Magnoliopsida; order Caryophyllales; family Nepenthaceae; genus Nepenthes; species Nepenthes mirabilis. The sequence continues at coordinate 7,449 of JAODPA010081044.1, read as the reverse complement.
AACTCCGCGTTGGCAAAACTGTGATGGGTAAGCTTTTTTAAGTGACTGGACCCATCGCTTCGTGGCCCCTCATCAGAAATCCCGAAGGATTTTTGGAGTCTCAGTACCACTGCCAACGCGGAGAATCGAACCCGGGTGGGTAGATAATTAGAGCAAAAACGCGATCTACCACTCCGTGAACTCCGCGTTGGCAAAAACTGTGATGGGTAAGCTTTTTTAAGTGACTGGACCCACCGCTTCGCAGCCCCTCATCAGAAATCCCGAAGGATTTTTGGAGTCTCAGTACCACTACCAACGCGGAGAATCGAACCCGGGTGGGTAGATAATTAGAGCGGAAACGTGATCTACCACTCCGCCAACTCCGCGTTGGCTAAGCTGTGATGGGTAAGCTTTTTAAAGTGACTGGACCCACCGCTTCGCGGCCCCTCATCAGAAATCCCGAAGGATTTTTGGAGTCTCAGTACCACTACCAACGCGGAGAATCGAACCCGGGTGGGTAGATAATTAGAGCGGAAACACAATCTACCACTCCGCCAACTCCGCGTTGGCCAGCTGCTGATGGATTTCTGCATGGAATATCCTTCTTCTTTCATGGAATGATGAAAGCTGGATTGTTTTTCTCCCAATTGTGTGAGAATGTATGGTTTGTTGCTGGAGGAGGCAGTCTGATTTCTCAGCAGAGCTGTCTTGCCTGTTGCAGTGTCCTGCAAATGCTAGGATAAACTGATGCCGATCTGGTTGACTCTTCCTCTGGCTGGGTGGAGTGCTGGTAGCTGATCTTGGCTCTCGGTGGCTGGGTGAGGCTGATGAATAGCTGGGCCAGTTTTGATGCATGAGGCCATAAATGGGTGGCAACGAATGGCCCGACGGTGTAATTTTGCACCCCAGAAAGCCCGGTCTCCTCAAACATGAAAACCTCCAGCAGCTGGATCAGTAGTTGCTTTGGTGTGTCTGTACGCCGGTCTGAAGTGGTGCTGGTGTGACTGTTTGGCTGGTGCTTGTGTTGCTTTGCTGAAATCAGCACTGATTCCCTTCGCTGAAGCATTATTATCCTCCTTCCTGTTGATAATGGGAGTGGAAGTGCTGATGCTGTGTGAGTGTGGTTCCCGCAGGTTTGCTGCAGTTGTAGACCCGCATGTGAAATTTTGCTGCCAGGTTCTTTGCTGGTGAAGAATTACTCGGTTCTCTGGAGCAGCAATTGGAACTTACAGCTCGGAGGAGCTGTGTTGCCCCCGACTTCCTCTGCTCTGCTGATTTCATAAATTTTGGCTTTGATGTATTGAAGCAAACGCTTGGTCTGCTGGTATTGGTTGAGGTTTGGAGACCGATTGCAATCAGACTCCCGTCTGTCTTTTACTTGATGCATGCTTGCTGATGTTCCCTGTTGACGGCTTGCTGGGAACTGTTGAAAGAAGGGTGCTGGCTTGTTGTGTAGTGTTATGACTCTTGGAGGCAGTGATCCTAGATGCAGAATGCTGCAGTGAATTCCGTTCTGCTGGTGCGAAATTGCTTCTGCCGATGCCCCTGTCCTTTATCAATAGAGATTTGGTTGGCAGATCTGCTGTCCCTGTTGTTCGGTGGCTTGCCGTTGCTGGTATGCTGACCCTGGTGGCAATTGGGTTCAAAGCTTCTGAGCTTCTGTGGATTATGTGGATTCAGGAGCAAACTGATTTTGAGTCTGTTCATGTGTAACATTTGACAGATTCTTTATTTTGGTGTTTCTGTTAAACACTGTCCTCCTGGAGGATTCTTTGGTTTATATGATGTACCAGATACTCGGGGTATGCCCTAACGTGTTATGTTTTATTTTCAAGTCAAAATATTTGGAGATAAAACATCAATTTTGTAACTTATTTTTTCTCCCATTAATCCAAAATACTTGCTTACTAAAAAAAAAAAGTGGGGGTACCAGTGCATCTGGCTTGGGGATATATGGCTGTGGTGCTGACGAGATGGCCCAGGTCATGTTTGGTTGAAAGAGATTTGTGGGCATGTTGGTTGTTTTGCTGCCTCCACTTCAATTGGTTTTGATGCAGTCAACTGTCCGGTGATGCTGGCTTCGATGAGGCTCAGCCATTGTTTCCCTGTTGGTTAGGTTGGGGGCTGCCCGTGCAATGGTTTAGGACTTTTGGTTGATGTTTGAAGAGCTGGCGTGATCTTGGTTGGTTGCAAAAGACCCTTCTGAGGTGGAGGTAATCTTTTTGTTTGGAGCCTTTATGTGGAGCATGTCTCTTTCTGTGGAGCCTTTATGTGGAGGTAATCTCTCTCTTTCTGTTATTCATTGTCTGCAGCCAACTTCTGGCATTATTGGGTGAAATCGTTCCTGCTACGTGATCTGGTGTACAATGCCAGTTTGCTGCTGTTGTAACCTTGAAACAGCCTTTTCCAGTGGGTTTCTATCTCTTCTCAAAGGAACTGAGGTTGCTGATTGTCCTCTGGTGCTGCTCTGACTGCTCTGTGGCTGTGTGTACCATTTATTGATTTGGTTGGGGGAGCCCGTGTGATTCTGGTTTGGGACATTTCGGCTGTGGGCTGAGCAGCTGGATGAGACGCCTTTTGGTGACTAATTTTCCTTTATGTTGAGATGGTGCCCCTGTATGTTCGCTGCTAAATTGTGGTGAGTTTGGGTTGCTGTTGTTCTGGCTATGAATGACAATTTGGTGGTGGTGTTGGGTGTAATTGTTCCTGCTGCGGTGGGGGAGGATCGGGTTCCTGGCCTGAGACCGATCGTGGCTGGCAAATGTTATTATGGATGTTGCTGTCCAGTATAGATGTAGCCAGAAGAAGCTGCTGCTTTGATGTCCCTATCCAATTTTTGGTATAGAAATGTGCCTGTTGGTTCTGATGCTCAGTGGTTAGGTGTTGCTGTGTGTCATCTGCAGATCCGTTCTGCATTCTGATGGGTTGTCCGAAATCAGTTTTGCCCCCTCTGCTGTTTTGGAGCTGTTGAGGCTGAAGCTGAGCAGCTGTATATGCATTCTGATGCCAAGTTGGTTGAATCACAGCCAGGAATTGATGATTGGACTGCGGCTATTGGTGTCCTCTGATCTGCTGCTGAGTCCCGTGAGCAATTCTTGGATGCTGATTACTCTTCTGCTACTGAAGTGATGAGCTGCTGTTCTGTCTCCTGCTGATGCTGTTCTGAAGCATGGGCAGTTGAATGGAGTTGAAGCTGTGTTCAGTTCCCAATAGTAGTCTTTATGATGTAGCTGCTGTGTGGCATTGAGTTCTGCTGGCTGGCCCCAGATGGTGTATGCTGTGTGGCAAACGGCTCATTTCTTTTGCTGTTTCTGGACCGGCTGCTGCACTATTTTGGTGGCTATTTTGGTGAGCTGGTGGCTACTTTGGTACCTCCAGTCTGCTGATTCCTGTAGTTTGCTGGCTTGTTTGGTACCTAGATGGTGCTTGAGATGCATCGCATGCTGCTCCTACTCTGCTTATGCTTGTGTGTCAGCTTAGGAGTAATTTCAGACTACTTTTGTTGTTATCTGTTGCTCGTTGTCTTCTTAGAGGCTTTTTTGGTATTTTCTTTGTACCATTTGCTCTGGGTATGCCCTAGTTTTTAATGTTTTAAATCCAAGTCAAAATACTTAGAGATAAAACATTAATTTTTGTAATTTTTTCTCCCTATAATCCAAAATACTTACTTACCACAAAAAAAAAAAAAAAAGTGGAGCATGTCTCTTGGATTGCTGTTGCTTGGCGATTTTCCTATGTTGCCAGTTTCAACCAAGCTGATAATACATGTGAGCTCCTGAAGGGTTCTCAATTTTGGTTTGCTCCTAGAGTAAATGGAGCTGCCTCATTTGTTGCTGCTGTTGCACTAAGTCCTTGTGCTGGTGGTTCATAGAGCTGATGGTGGATCCGGTGCTATGTAGCTTGATATTGGTTGGTTTATTGGTGATGTTTGGGGCTTCTGGAACCATGTTCTGGTCGGTAGTGTCATCATTGCCTACTATAACTGATGCGGTCGGGCGAGAGCTAGCCCCCTGCTGAATTCCTGGATTGCGGTGTGCTACATGCTGAAGCAAGTTGGCTAGTGCTGTTGAGCGCAAATTGCTTGCTGTTTCACTTAATTTTTTTGGCTGTGATGCATTGAAGCGTATGAGTGAGATTCGCTGAAGCAGATGTTTGGTTTTTGCTAATTGCAGACGTTGGTTGTGATTTGAAGCCTGTGATGCTGTTTCGGGTTGCCATTGATGGTGTGTTTGTGGGCTGTGATGCAGAAACACTTAGAGTTGGACTGTCTGCATTCTCATGCTGAAGCAGGGATCGCTGCTGCCCTGGGCATTTAGCATGCTAGCTGTTTTGTGGAGCTCCTGCTATACTTGATGCTGTCGGGTGAGAGCTGGCCCCTGCTGAATTCCTGGATTGCTGTGGGCTGCTTGCTGAAGCATGGTGAACTTCTGTCCTGTGAGATACTATGGTTTGCCGAAATGAAATGGCTATGCAGCTGTTATTGAACCATGATGCCAATCGGTTGCTGATCTTTTGCTGGCGTTGGGGCTGGGGATGTGCTGCAGTTGACTATTGCTTTGCTGTTGTTGGAAATCTAGGGATGCAATTAGGTTAATGGCAGCACGTGTTTTTTGCTGTAGTAAGCTGCCGCGGGGCGATTGGATGTTATTGATCCAGTCGCTTCGAGAGTAGCTGATTATGAGTCTCTCTCTTGGTCCCATAATGTTAACTGGGCTGCCCACATGTGGAAGGGCAAGAACCTCATTGCCCTTTCCAAGCGTCTCTCTCTTGCGGCCACCGTTTATTATATTTGGAGAGAACGTAACAAACGTATTTTCGAGAAATCCTCCCCTCAGGATGCTTCCTAGATCTGCTCCTAGATATCAAACGTTGTTCGGGACAAATTGAAGGCCTCCTTGCCTATTGATGGTCGCCCTAACCGCTCGCTGGTTAGGCGATGGAAATTATATTAAAAAAAATAGGTCTATTTCGCTGCTTTTGAGGCTGTTGGCCTTCTTGTTGCCCTTGAGGGTTGTGTTGTTGGGCCGAAGCGGCGTTGGCCTGGTGGTTAAAAAGGATTACTCCTTCCTCCCCCACCGAGGTTCGATCCCCCGCGGAAGCATCAAGTGGTACTGTGCCTCCCAAAAAATCCCGCAAGGGGTTTCTGGGTTATGGGGCCGCAGTGCGGTGGGGCCAGTCACTATAAAAAGCTTACCCTTAACACAGTTTTACCTACCAAAAAAAAAAAAAGGTTGTGTTGTTGGAGGCTCTGCACCGTGTGGTTTTCTGATGGTACTTTGCCGGGTTTGGCTCCTCGTTGCTCTGCCTGTTTGTTTTGATCCTACTGGATGCCTCTTTCCTTAGTGAGTTTTGATTTATTCGGTTTTCTTTTCCCTCCTATGGAGCTTTGGTTGTATATATATCCAAAAAAAAAAAAAAATTTGCTTCCTTGAGCCTTCCCCTTGGCATAAAAAAAAAATAATAAATAAATAAAAGAGATATGGTTGATTTGCTGCCGGCGCTCTGTTTGTTTCTGATATAGCAGGTTGTTTCTAATTTGGTCGTCCATGGGTCTTGGATGCCGCTGGCCATTACCTCCTGCCGGATGATGAGTATGCTGCTGCCTGGAGGATTCTGTGAAAGCTGGTGCAGAATCCAACAGGGAGGACTGTAGGTGGTTCATGTGCTGGGTTGAACATGTTGCTGCCGGCTGCTGTTTTGATGATCTAGTCTGCTTACCTGCCTGACTGTGCTACGGCTGCCTTTAATTTTGATCTCTGTGAGGATTGAGAGTTTGATGCTTGTTTTGCAGAAGAAGATGAAGGGTTGCTATTGGTGGTGAATGCTATTCTCGCTGGCTTGTTTTGATCCCCCGCTTGTCAGTTTCTGATGTTTTATGGAGGGTGCTGGTCCTGATTCCTTGAGTTTGACATGGCGTGCTGGAGTGTCCTTCGTGCATGAAGTGGTGGTTGGTGGCTTTGCACGTTTTTGATGGTGTGGACATTGGCTGGTGCTACAGGACCGGGTTCTATGCACTTGGTTCTGCTCCTGCTGCAGTCTTCTTGGTTGCTATATCTTCGTCTGATGCTGCTGTAGCAGGCACTGTGGACTTTGTTTTTGTTTCTCTTTGCTGGAGCTGGAATTTTGCTGCCCATGAATGGTGGCCTCGCTGCCGTGGTGGTGCTGTCTTGCCGGATTGATGGCATTTTATGCTACATTTTCTGGTCTACTGATCCTGCCGGAGGTGATGTGCTAGTTTGTTAATCAGCTATGCTGCTGGAGGTAGTACAGAAGATATGGAAGCAAGCTGAGGCACCCCTGCTGGCTCAATGGGTTGGGGGTGCAACAGCTGAATAGCAAGCTCGAGTTTCTCGACTTCAATGGCTCTACTGCTGCAGCTGGTGGGCTTGGAAGTTTGCTGGCAGTTGCCATGTCATGGAGTTGCCACTACAGGCTGCCTGGAACACCAGATGACACCTGGGTGGGGACTGTAGTTGTTAGTTGTCTGATGAGGGGAGAAGCTTGGCTCCTATTTTTGCTCTGAATGAGGAAGTTGCTGCTGGTTGGATGCGGGTCCCATGTCTATGCTCTAAAGCTTGATTTTTGAATGTTTTGGATCTTCTCCTGCTGTGTTTGGTTTTTTTCTGCCTGATGCTGTTCTTGAAGGAGTTGGGTTGACAACCGGTTTGTGTCACCAGGTGGTTGTTTTGGAGTTGAATAGGGGTGTTTGTATGGATGTGTCACTGCTGCGTCCGTAGAAACTGGGGGCTGGTCGTTCATCTGCGCGGTTTGTATTGGAATTTTTGGTGAGCGCTGATTTTGCCGGTTTGTGATTTGGATGTTGAATGATGCTGCAGATGGTAAGGTGGGCAGCTGCGTTTCATTTGTGTTTCTTCTGATCTGGAGCATACTGTCTCTCGGTGTGTTGCCATGCTCGGACTGGTCGATATATTTCGGTTTGCTGAGCATATTCATGATGCTGTGGCTTTTTGTTTTTTGGTTTTCTGGTGTCCAGGCCTTTAGTTGTTCTTCTCCTGTTTTCTCTGTAACGAGGTATTTGGCGGTATGCCCCGTTGACTTTGATTTCATCCCAAGTCGGAAAAATACTTGGTGTTAAATCATTGTTTGTATTATATTCTTTTCCCTTTAATCCAAATTTCTTACTTACCAAAAAAAAAATCTTTTTTTTTTGGTAAGTGTGTATTTTGGATTAACGGGAAAAAAATTTACAAAAAACTATGTTATAACTCCAGGTTTTTTGACGTGGAGTTAGAACATAATACGCTAGGGCATACCCCGAGCAGCTGGTACAACAGAGAATATCTCAAAAAAACCTCTAAGAGGAGCGATCTATTTTTTGTTTTTTTGGTAAGTAAGTAATTGAATTAAAAAAAATAAAAATTACAAAAAACGATGTACTACCTCCAAGTATTTTGCCAACTTGGAATTAGGACACCGAGCTGGGGCATGCCCCGAGCAGAACCATGTACT
>JAODPA010081033.1:0-26484 GCA_025585075.1 Nepenthes mirabilis | reverse complement strand
ATTATTTCCTTTTTCTTTTAATCCCAAAACCTAAATCGATACTATGACAATCGCATAGATGCACCTTAGATACCGACCCAATAAATCTAAATATCCTCCAAAATTTTATAATATTTGATTAATTTTTATCACGCCTAAATTATCTAGAATAATAAATAATCCCAATTAAATCAGATAAAAATTTGGGATATTACAAAACGATGCAACTCGCTACCGAGACGGACTATTAGACAGATCTCTATAAATTATCCAAATTAATAAATAATCCCAATTAAATAAGATAAAAATTTAGGATATTACAAAACAATGTAGCTCACCGCCGAGATAGACTCTTAGACGGATCTCTAATATACGGGATCTCAGCCTTCCTCTTGGGCTAAGTAGGCAAAGGAGCACTGGCTCCCATGCCCTCCTTGGGAAGACCCCATCTGGCTAGTGCAAGCACCTCAAAAGACAAGAGGCAATCCTTCTTGAAGTCACTTGAATTCACCCGGATCAACTTTGTCAGCAACTTGGCAGACTCCATCTCCTCACGCGAGGCCTTGTCGGTAAAAGGTGCCGACACGTTTCCCCATCCATTGAGGATGGCCCAATCGGAAGTGACCTTAATGAAGAAGAACCGGTCCTTCCAATTCTTCATAGAATCAGGGATCACCACACTTATGGGTAGGTCCCTGTGAGACAGTGAGATCCGGTCTCCCTTCATGGCCACCATAGTCGATGCCCTCCCATGGTGATGGTGGAACATACGAAGAGAGTACAAATATCTAATGGCGTTGACATGGAATCTCATGATCAGGACTCTCAGGGCCACCAAGATCTCATATAGCTCCCCCAAGAGGGGGAAGCGAAGACCGCTATGAAAGTGTGCCTCATAAACCATAATGGACCCATCCAGAGGAGAAAAGAACCTATTGTGCTTCCCTAGCACAGCATATAAAATTGCGGTCGAAATGTTGTATTGTAAATATATTGCCTTGATATCGATGATAGTGAGAATAGAACAAATCGCGTCAACCTTAGGAGCCATGAAAATAGAAAATAGCAAGGTAGAAAGAGATAGAGAGGAATGGACTCAAGAAGAAGAAGAAGTATGTAAGGCGATGAATGGGCATCATTTTATAGAAGAAGTGGTGCGAATTTCAAACAATACCTCGAAAAGTGTGAGCATGATGACCTGAAATGCGCAGCAACGGACGACGTCCAGGCACGTCAATCGTCCAATACTATTAATTGCAACTTGCCACTGAATAGGCTGCTGATATGTGGCAGGACAAGATGGGCCTGGTGTTAGAACGGCGCAACCTTCTAGGCCACTAGGCCTCACTTCTCGAGGACAACAAAATGGTGGTGAGTAGATCTGATGATCCAAAAATCGGACTGATATGCTGACGATCCGCTCTAGTGTGCGGCCTACCTGCCTGACTAGTGACCCAGTCCGGCATCCAGTTGGTTTGACCGGTCAACAATCCAAACCGACATACTACTTTCACGGCTAATCAACGATCCAGTTCGATGGCCAACTTGCTGATGCGCTGAACTGGCATTTAGCCTACTTGATAGGCTGACGACCTACTCCGGATTCTAGCTGGTTTGACTAGTCAACAATTCAAATCAACATACGGCTTGTATGACTGGTCAACGATCCAATCTGGTGAAAAAATCGGCGTCCAAGAAACTAAAGAAGGAAATATTATGGGCAAAAATAATTGCTAGTTCCATTCATTAATCTCCTTTTACAAACTATAAAGGCTCCAGAGGCTAACATACAATAAAAAGAAGACAATGGAGAAATAGGGATATATGGAACTCAACCGCAGTGAACTATAGACACACAAGCAACTAAAGAAACTCAAGCAAGAGACTGGCATGCATCTAGCAGACAGTAAAGCACATCCTACAAGAACAACTATTTGCAAAGAGCCAAAGCAAAGGCTCGCTACTAAAAGAGGCTGTCGTTCAGGCGGGGCCAGAGAGTAAGGAAAGCCTCATCCCAAAATAGGGAGGAAATGGCCTTGAGCTCGAGGTTCACCACCAACTCTAGCAGTAGTAGGGCAAGGCTATGGAGACAACAGTTCTCAATGAGCTCAAGCCCATTCCGAAGGCAAGCCACCGCCCAAGGCAAAGACATAAGGCCTCGCCCCACTCAGAAACAATGGCTGGCATGGCTTCAAAATGGATATGAAAATGGGTGACCAAAGCAGCTCCCCAAGTGAAAAGGGGTAACCAAAGCAAACCACAAGTGCATCGTAGGATGATGCCTTCAAACATTGGAGACAGACTCTTATCGATCCCAGAGGCTAGCGACTCAAGCCTATGGAGACTTTTGGTTCCCACGCCCCTTCACTGATGAAGGTAGGATGTGATGCAAAGAGGCACAATGAGCTCTTAATTTATAGAACGCATAAGGATCAAAGGGCTATTAAATGCTAGAAAGTCCCCCTGCTAGTAGATTTGTAGGAAATCTTGGGTGTAGGGGAATCACGCCAGAGACAGTAAAAAGGGGAATCTGAGGGCAGGCCAAGGAAGGAACAAAATGAAAAAATGACAAGGCATGTCATGTCCCATCTATGAACATGCGAGAGGTTGAAAATTCAAATCTCTCAGTATTGAGGGCTAGTGATGGGGACGGTAGAAATGGGTCAGCCCAATACTAAGATCCACAAACTCGACGGTAGGCCTAGAGGGCATCTGACCCACTGGCCCAGGGGCTGGTCAACACTCCGTTGACTCGAATAGTGCCCCAGCCCAGCAGACTAGTCAACCCAAGCTAGTCACGGCCCAATCCGAGTAGCCCACAGTGCTCTCCCTGCACAATAAAGATTATTTGCCATAACCAATAAGTATCCCGATTATTATCCCAGTTCACATTCTCTCCAGGAATGACAACTCCCAATTCAACAGATCTCTCATAATGGCAGCCATAATATCCATTGTGTATAACATCTCTTCAAGGAGGGAAGGAATCCCCTTGATTGTTCATGATTGTCTTAATATGCACCCGTAATCCCCTTGCCAACCCACCAAAATTGCACAAACTAATTGGCGGTCAACCCTGGCACCCAAGTAAGGTTGAGTTGGGCCAGATCTTATAAAACACCCTTGAGGCAGATCCCAAAGGCACACTCACATTTACGCTAATTCCAACCCTTAGATGCTTACGTTCCCACTCAAATAAGCTCACAAAATGCTATCTCTAAGAGCTCTCAACAGACTACACTATGTCTGCAGAGCCTCCTAAGAATTGCATCACAATTCTCGCCCCCCTTTAACATCAAAGTCACTCCCCACTAGAGCACCACCACAAAGCCTCTCCACTTTAAGCGCAACCTCCGAATCAAACTCAAAAACCCCCTCTCTTGCATTATTACTCATACTCCTTTATCCTTGCATCTTACACTCGTGAGAAAAATTATTGATTTGAATGTTGAAGGATAAATCGAGGAGTGAGTCCCGTTAAACCGTTGACCTCTTGTTTTGAGTTGTTGATACCTAATAATTTAACTAGTGATAGGTAGTTGATGTCTACTCAGTTAAATGTCCTTGTATGGACTAACCACAGAGTTGACAAAATGTTTGGTCAGATAAACCACTCGGTTAGACTAACCATTCGATTGAATACTCAAACATACAACCAGTCGGGTGTATAACTTGATTCAGATTGTATTACTCTTAATAATTATGTCGGTTGCATGTTAAATCTTTAGTTACCCTAATTCGAGTTGGATCAAGGCTAGCCATCGTATTCTCTATGCTTGGGATTAATGATTGATAATACTTTTTTTTTTTTTTGGCTATCTTAGACCTATCAACAATTGGCTCAATAAATTGATAGATTAAATCAACCCAATAAAGACTTTACCCAACATGTACAAACTCCATAGCTTATTCCAACAATGTCTAATTTCCACACCCCATTGAAATAGGAGTATTTGTTTCTCATTGGAGATAGCTCTAGGTGGGATTTAGATATATTCGAGGCTCGAGTAACTAGATTTTTTTTAATGTGTCTCAATATTTATACGAGGAAATGAATGTACATTTAGTTTTGCCTGTTGCAAATAGAGACAAATAGTGAAGAAAAGAAAGGGCAACTATTAGGATAATAATACAAGTTCTAGTCCCTACACCAATGGGATAAATCTTGTTGCGTCCATGGATTGGGAGCATTGTATGGACAAGGATCCAAGTATGTCCACAGGTAGGTAGTGCCTGGGTAGAATCCGTACAATTCAAAGACTGAGGATGTCCATTTTGGGATGAGGATGTGTTATAAGATATAGAGAGGGAGTACGGGGATAATAACATACGAAAGTTTTACATAGAAAACATCCTCTTAAATGAGAATGAAAAACCACAGGACTCTGATCTGAGAACTTGTATCACTATTACGCTTGGTTACAAAAGAGGATGAGATTACGAAGGAGTGAACCGACGACACTCAAGCCTTTTTTCTTTCTTCTTTCCTTCTCTATAGCTGTTATACAAGTGTAAATGTTGAGATCATTTATCTGGTAAATAGTTAATGTATATATAGTGGGTGAGTCCTCCTATATGGAGTGTCCACATGGGGTATCCGTGTCCAGGAGATCCTACCACCAACTCTGCAAATCTACATTGTCGTGTCAGAGATGTTGCGTGCATGCGGGCTTGATGTAATGTCGATACTATAGTGATCACGCTTGCTGCTGCAGGCAACCATTCCTTCTATGGTTTGACAGGGTTAGTCCCCAAATCCCTGGCACGCCGATTCTATAGGCGTGGTAGCACCCGAGGACCATCCCTAAGTCCACGGGCCTTGATGGACTTTGAGTCCATTGCGCCACTTGGGCCGACTCGACCGACTGGACATCCTGTGCCTACTGGGTCTTCATGGCACTCGAGCCCAACTCATAGGAACGGATCCTTCAATTGGGCCTTGGGTGTCAGTATCCATCACTAGCCCCCCATGACAAACAGGTTTAAGGACTTCAACCTTTGGGCATATCCACTGGTTGCGGACAAATCTCACGTGAAGGCTTTCCCCACTGGCAATCCGCTCACACCTTTGCTCCGTGGTGCTGTTCAGGTACTGCTTGAAGCTAGCGTCCACTCTACTCTCTTGTGAATGTCCGCAAATGTGGTTGGAACCAAAAGCCTGGGGGGGTGCTAACCAAAATGTCCAAGAATATTTTGAGACTTATAGTCTGACAAAAGTGTCAGAGGAAATTTTGAGGTCAATGGTCTCACCCAAATGCCTGAGGAAAGTTTAACTTTCAGACACCAGTGGTGCCACTAAGTGACAGTTGTAGCCACGCATGTGTTCGTGACCAAAAATATCCTCGGGTATTCTGGAGACCAGAAGCTTCGATGAAAGCGCGTCTGAGAACTCCCTTTGAGTCCAAAACGCTGGCTTGCACTGCCATTTGCGCCATTAAAGTGACATTGACATTGCCTTGGAAATGTAATGTGAGTTTCGATTCCAAAACACTATAATTTAAATGCGCGCTTAAGCACGGCAGTAGGTGCCAAAAGCCAGTAAGGCCCCGCCTGCCGCACACTCGAGCGCACACCCAATTTCACTTCAGCCGACTGATTTCATTTTTGTTATAAAAGGAGAAGGGGAGGGGGGTTTGGGCAGCGAATGACAGAAGCACGAAGGAGGAAGGGAAGGAAAAGAGAAGATGAAGGATTCTCCACCAATTTCCATCCAATCAAAGTGAGAAAAATGATAAATTAGGTGAAGGTAAGTATACCTCTAACATTGTTTTCCATTGTTACGAGTTTTGAATATCTCCATTTTGTTTTAATTGCTCTAAAACCCTTGTTCCTAAAGATTTATTGCGATTTATGCATGTTCTCCGTGATTTCTTGGCCAAATTTTTAGTTTATGCATATGCATGATGATATATACCTTCATTTCATTGTTTGATGCGTGATTTGTGTTTGATTTGTGTCCAAAAGTTTTGATCTAAACCCTAGCTCGAAAATTTGAGATTTTTTAGTTTACTTGCATGATTTTGTTTATGTATTGTGATATACAGCTTCGATTTCATGAATAAACATATATTTAATATCCGATTTCAATCCGGAAGTTTTGTGTGAAATCCTAGAAAGAAAATTTAGAATTTTTGTGTTTAAAATCCTTAAATTTTGATATGTGAAGGTTGATTTGTAATACTTTATTGCTCATGCTCTGATGGTTATATGAAAATTTACATGGAACTGTACTGTTAAGTTACTGTAAATTTTTAAACTAACTGAAGGGTTATCTGAAAGAGTTTGACTAACCGTTGTGGCATGATAAGTAAAGATTATGAGAATATGAGTAAGAATTCCTTCAATTAAGTATTTTAGTGTGTTTTAGTTAAATAAGTTAATAAGAAGTGGACCTTGGACTATTATTTAGTCAGGTACGGTTCTCTATCATGCCTTAGAATATTATGGTGGTAATCGAGTATAACTCCGTTCATAGAGTTATACGTAGTCCGCCCTTCCTCAGGGCATTAACCTAGAGAGTAGAACTACTGCTTCTGACCTGCCTTCGGGTGATAATTCTGCTTTGATCCTGCGAGAAGGGATACTTCTGTTCTATTTCTGGCCTTGATTGAGTGCATAGCACATTCTATCCTCAATTATTTGCCCCCTCGGCTAGTAGGGTCTACTAGTTTGATCCTTCGAATAGTAAGTTAGATTTTCAAAATTTACAAAGTTTAATATCGATTTCTAATTTCTGATGCCGGTATACTGATTTATAATTTTTAAAGCATGGCATACTAATTTTTGTTTTCTGTTCTTTATCCTCTGTTCTTCAAATATTATCATGGTTTGTTTATCTGTACTTATGTTCTACATGAAAGTATTACACATGCATTTTTTATTATATCTTGCTCGGCCTCGGCTCACTTTTTTATTTTTTTTTCCTTTTAGATGATACAGTAGAGTTAGTGCCTAATGAAAAGGAATAGATTCAGCCTAGCCAGCAGACTTTTGGAAGCCTTAAAGCTATCTTGAAGATATTTGGGGAGCTTCAAAGTCTATTTTGGGAGCCTGATCAGTTTGAATATAATTACCTGATTTTGTGGATGGATATTGTATATAAATGTCATAGTATGTTACAAATTTTATTGAAACAGAATGTATGCTTTCGCAGGTTCATATTATGGGCATAGTTCTACTTCCGCTATCTGCTTTTGAATTCAGTACAGGTCCTAAATTGCATCTCTTACATGAAATTGGATATAGTGGATTAGAATGTTGAATTAAAGGCATGGTTGTGTATATGGCATTAGAGGATCTAATGTCAGTGATGAAAATGTGTGTTGATGTATATTATTTTGTATATTTGTATGTTTTATTCATATTGCTTGTTTCAGTTTAGCCCAATTTTAGGAAAAACTCTGTCTGATTTTTCCTAGAATTCTAAGATATTTTTTGGGCTTTAGTTTCTGGTATGTGTATTGACGAAGTTATCTGAGAAAACAAAATTCAGTCTGTCATAGCTAGTATCAAAGAAATAAGATGCATTAGATTTGATCGATTGTAAAGTGGAAACATAGGCTTAAATTTAGGTAGGAATAGGATTAGGATAGTTAGGATTAAATAGGATGTTTAGGAGTTAACCCTTAGACTAGCCTTAATTTTTATTAAACTGTTGATAACCCTTCCCTCTAAACTGATTTTTTAAGGCTTATTAATATTGTGATTATTTTTGGTTATAGGATATAAGATGGCTAGTGGAAGAGGTAGAAGAAATAACCGTTGGGGTACTAGTACTCCCTACGAACGAGAAGCCGAGTACATGAATTTGTTGGGAAGGATGACGAATGTTGTTGAATTGATAGAGTAGCGTCATATGGCTCCCGTCCCTGCAACTAAGCCAATTCCAGTAAATCTTGCTCCAACTACGTATGACAGGTTCACGACGGAGAGAGCCTGAATTTTCGGGTGAACCTGATCCGATGAAGGTGAATATCTGGATCCTGAGAATGAAGAAGATCTTTGAGGTGTATCAATGTTCTGATCAAGAAAAGGTTACGTTTGCGGTGTATAAGCTAGAAGGTGAGGCCGATAGCTGGTGGACCATGAAAAAAAGGGCGTTAGGTGTGCCTAATGAGGAGATAACTTGGAAAATGTTCAAGGAAGCCTTTATGGAAAAGTATTTTCTGTCCAGTCTTCAGGATAAGAAGGAGCAAGAATTTATATGGCTTAGGCAGGGAAGCCTGACTGTAGGGGAGTATGATGCGAGATTTACTAAGTTGTCTCGTTATTTGCCATACTTTATGGAGAATTAATTGAGGAAGGTAAAAAAATTTCAGTAATGACTGAGGGATAATATCAGAAGATAATTGTCAACTCACAAGTTCCAAAAGTATGCTGATATTTTGGATCGGGCCTTGATTTATGAGGAGGAACTAGACACGTAAAAATTCTTCACCAAGAGAGTTACAAGTCGAGCTAGTTATAGTATGGGTTCTAATGTGGGACCTTTGGGCCCTCTAAGAAGGCAAAGATAGCGGCAAAAGGAAAGAGTATCACTGAAGTTAAGTTAGTAACTGGTTCTCAGGCATCAGCTGCTAACTGTGTTTTTTGTGGGAAGAAGCATGCGGCGTACCCTTGTCACAAGGCGATGGGAGATTGTTTCAGATGTGGACAGTAGGGCCACTGGATTAAAGACTGTCAATTATCCCATAGATCAGAAGCAAAGAAACCAATCGTTCCTGTTAAGGCGTTTGCGGTGACAGTACGGGACGCTAAGGCGTCTCCGAACGTTGTTGAAGGTATCTTCCTATCTGTGGAATTTTAACTTCTGTATTATTTGATTCGAGGTCTACCCATTTTTTTATTTTTTCACGATTTGCATGCTATATTGTATCTACCCCGTAAATTTTGGATTGTTCTTTAGCTGTGTTAATGTCTATTGGATCCTCAGTAGTTACTGATATTATATATCCGGAATGTGTGGTGGAGGTGAACGGAAGATGTTTGATGGTAGATTTGATATTGTTGCATATGGGTGATTTTAATGTGATCATGGGGATGGATTGGCTAACTAAATTTCATGCCAATATTAATTATTTTCTAAAAAGGGTGTGTTTTGATATTCCTGGAATGGAACCCTTTTTCTTTCAAGGTAGTAGGAAGAAGGAGATGCATGTATTGATTTCTACTTTGCATGTCAAGTGTTTGATGAAAAGTGGATGTCATGCTTATCTTGTGTATGCCAACACCATTGGGAGTCACAGCGTGCCAGCTAGTGATATTCTAATTGTATGTAATTTTGAGGATGTACTTTCAGAGGAGTTGCCTGAGTTACCCCTTCACAGAGAGATTGAGTTTGAGATTAAAGTTATTTCATGTGCTATTCCAATTTCTAAAGCACCTTATCATATGGCATCTGCTGAATTGAAGGAATTGAAATTGAAGTTACAGGAGTTGTTAGACAGGGGCTTTATTAGACCGAGTTCGGCCTGGTGGTTAGTAATGCTCACGCCTTCCCTCTCCACCCGGGTTCGAATCTCCACGGAAGCACCCGTGGTACCGAGCCTCCCTAAAAAATCCTTTAGGATTTCTGGGGTATGGGGCCGCGAAGCGGTGGGGCCAGTCACGTAAAAAAGCTTACCCTTACCACAGTTTTGCCGAAGCGGAGTTCGGCCTTGTGGTGACTAACGCTTACGCCTTCCCTCTCCACCCGGGTTTGATCCTCCGCGGAAGCATCAGTGGTACTATGCCTCCCAAAAAATCCTTTGAGTTTTCTGGGTTATGGGACCTCAGTGCGGTGAGACCAGTCACTTTAAAAACCTTACCCTTAACACAGTTTTCGTGGGTGCCATATGTTGGAGTGCGTTGGAGTGCTGCTGTTTCTGTTGCTGCTGTGCAGAGCAGGGTTTCTTCCCTGGTTTATGCTGATGCTGAGGCACACTCTCTGGAGGACCCTGAATTGCAGTGTCTTCTGAGGTTAGTGGATATGCTCCTGCATAGATGCAGTTTTGCAAGATGCTGGCATCATCTTGATACCATTTTTGTGAGGCTGTGGCTAGTGATTTGCTGGCCAGCTTTGATGATGGGTGAAATGCGGATTTTACATTGGATGCTATTGGGTTGTGGCCTCTGTATTTGTCTGCTGGACTGGGATGCCTCTCTGCATCTTTTCAGTGGATTCCTGGCTGATGATCCGGTGTTGATTGTTGTTCCCAGTGTGGTTGGTCTTTGAAGACCGGTGGGCAGCAATGTAGGGGCTGCACCTTTTGA
This sequence comes from Nepenthes mirabilis, assembly GCA_025585075.1. NCBI lineage: Eukaryota > Viridiplantae > Streptophyta > Magnoliopsida > Caryophyllales > Nepenthaceae > Nepenthes > Nepenthes mirabilis. The sequence continues at coordinate 16,254 of JAODPA010081033.1, read as the reverse complement.
TGATCCCAGTGTGGTTTGGAATCAGTTTTGCTAGCTTGGACTAGCACTCTGGATGGGTGGTGCCTATCATCCTCTTGCTGTTGCAGAGGTGCATCAGCAGTGCCAATGGGTTCTGATGGTAGATGTGCAGCCGGCCGGATGTCTTTGCTGTTTTGCTGCCATCTGGGTATGTCCATTGTGACTGAGTTACTTGCTGCATTGGAATTGCGCTTTTCTTCTTGATGCAGTTGAAGCCTTGGTATTAGGATTCTTAAGAGTTGCTGGTGCTGTTTTCAACTGTCGAAGATGGTGCTGCTGGCTTTTGGTACTGGAGCACTCTGCTCTCACGGGCTTAGTGATTCTGCCGTGCCCTGTGTGCTGCCGATTTTGTGTTTCAGTGACTGCCTGCTGACAGTTCTGGCGCTTCTGGTGCTGAACCCTTGTCATTTTGATTATGATGGAAACGTCATATTCTGTCTTTCCTGGTAGACGTTGTCCTACTTGAGGCCTTTGGGTATACTCTGTTGTACTGACCGCTCGGGGTATGCCCTAGTGTTTCTGTAGTATTTTTCTATTTTTACTGTTTCTGCAGAATCTTATCCTCCTAGAGGGTTGTTTTTTTATTAAGAACTGCTCGGGGAATGCCCTAGCATGTTATGCATTATCTCCAAGTCAAAATACTTGGTTTTAATGCATAGGTTATGTAATTTATTTTCTCCCATGAATCCAAAATACTTACTTACCAAAAAAAATCAATATTATTTGTGAGGAAGAAAGATGAGTCCTTGCTGTTATGTGTGGATTATCGTGAATTGAATAAAATCACGATTAAGAACAAATATCTATTGCTACACATTGATAATTTGTTTGACCAATTACAAGGATCTCGAAAATTTTTAAAGATTGATTTGAGATCCGGATATCACTAGTTGAGGATTAAGTCAGAAGATGTGGCCAAGATTGCTTTTCGGATGAAGTATGGCCACTATGAATTTCTTATAATGACATTTGATCTTACGAATGCTCCTGCTGTCTACGTGGATTTGATGAATCGAATATTCCAGTCATATCTGGATAAATTTGTGGTAGTGTTCATTAATGATATCTTGATATATTTTAAGAATCACGAGGAGCATGAAACCGACTTAAGGACAGTACTCCAAGTATTTCGTGAGGAGAAAAATGTACGCTAAACTGAAGAGGTGTGAGTTCTGGCTGGAGAAAGCATTGTTTCTAGGGCATGTAATTTTGGACGGTGGTATTTTTGTAGATCCAAGGAAGGTCGAGGCCGTTATAAATTGGAGTAGGCATATGTCCGTGACTGAAATTCAGAGCTTTCTTGGCATGGCGGGGTATTATAAGCTTTTTGTTGATAACTTTTCACAGATCGTTATGCCACTGACTCAGCTAACAAAGAATGCGGTAAAGTTTGATTAGACTGAAGAATGTGACCAGAGCTTTAAGGAGTTAAAGAATCGTTTAACTACTGCCCTGGTGTTAACTATTCCGAAAGGTTCAGGTGGCTTTGAGGTATATTGTGATGCCTCCAAGGTGGGTTTGGGCTGTGTATTGATGCAACATAGTAAATAGTGGCTTATGGGTTTAGACAACTAAAGGTGCATGAGAAAAATTATCCAACTCATGACCTGGAATTAGCTACTATTGTATTTGCCTTGAAAATTTGGAGACACTACCTTTATGGAGAGAATTTCTTATCTATTCGAACCATAAAAGTTTGAAGTATTTGTTCTCGTAAAAGGAACTCAATATGAGGCAAAAGAGGTAGCTTGATTTTCTGAAGGATTACGACTGTGAGATTCAGTATAAATTTAGAAAAGTTAATGTCATTGCCGACGCTTTGAGCCGCCAACCAAGTTTTGTGGCAAGTTTTCAGATAAAATAGATGGAGATGTTAGATTATCTGAAACAATGTGATATTCAACAGTATGTTTAGGAAAATCGGATGATTTTGTCATACCTTTAGGTTTAGCCAGAGGTGATAAATGAAGTTAAGGAAAAACAAGTGAACGACTCCTTTCTTATGGATATTATCGGAGATTTGAATAAGGACTCCAGAATTAATTTCAATGTTCAAGCCAATAGATTATTGAGGTTTAAAGACCATTTGTGTATGCCGGATGATAGGTAGTTAAATGAGAAAATCTTGAAGAAAGCTCACTGATCTCGATATACTATTCATCCGAGGATGAACAAAAATGTATCAAAATTTGAGGAAAATATTTTGGTAGAGAAATGTGAAAAGGGATATTACGGCTTATGTAGAGAAATTCCTCGTGTGCCAATAACTTAAAGCTGAAAGGGAAAAGCCATCTGGTTTATTGCAACTGATACAGATCCCGAGTTGGAAATGGGAAGACGTTATTATGGATTTTGTATCAGGCTTACCGAGGACTCGCAGAAATCATGATGCCATTTGGGTTATCATTAATCGGTTGATAAAATCAACCCACTTCTTGGCAATTAGGACGACGTACTCCTGTGAAAAATTAGCCCAGTTGTATGTAAATGAAATTGTTAGACTTCACGGTGTGCCTGCTTCGATTGTGTATGATAGAGATCCCCGATTTGTTTTGAGGTTTTGGAAAATTTTGCATAAGAAGTTGGGGGCAGAATTGAAGTTCTGTACAGCGTATTACCCCCAAACTGATGGCCAAGCAAAGCATACGATTTAGATTCTTGAGGATATGTTGAGAACCTCGGTGTTGGACATGAAGGGCATTTGGGATAATTATTTGACCCTAAGCAAATTCGCCTACAATAATAGTTATTAGGCGAGTATAAGCATGGCACCTTTTGAGGTGCTGTATGGGAGGAAGTGCAGATGGCTGATTCATTAGGAGGAGACCGGAGACAAATAAATTTTGGGTCCTAAAATCGTTAAAGAAACGGCGAAAAGATTAAACTGATTCATGAAAACTTAAAGGTTGCTCAGAGTGGACAGAAAAGCTATGCAAATTGGAGGAGAACGGAATTAAAGTTTGAGGTGGGTGACTGTCTTTTTGAAAGTATCACCATCTAAGGGAACGTTCAGATTTGGAATGAAAGAAAAACTGAAGCCACATTTTATTGGCCCGTTTGAGATTTTGGAGAGGATCAAGGAGGTAACTTACAGATTGGCGTTGCCACCTAGTTTGGCGGATGTCCACGATATATTTCACGTGTCAATACTTCAAAAGTATGTCCACGATCCCACACACGTCATTGAGTACAAGACCCTGACTATTGACAAGTATTTATCTTATGTTGAAGAGTCGGTACGAATTCTGGATCAGAAGGATCAAATGCTGTGTACCAAGATGATTCCCTTTGTGAAAATTTTGTGGATGAATCATTCGCCTAAATAGGCAACATGGAAGCACGAGGAAGAGATCCAAAGCAAATATTCTCATTTATTTTCTTGAGGTATGTAGCTTTATTTAATTTCAATGATGAAATTTCTTTAAGTGGAGGTGAGTTGAGAGATCCTGATCCCAAAACACGATAATTTAAAAGTAATTAAAATAATAATAATTAAGATCAGGCTAAATTTATATGGGAGAATGAGTTTCGGAAGTAAAAGGAGAGGGAATTGGGCTGCTATATATTGATCTGCCGCCCAATAGCACAGCGCCTGACGTGCGCTCGAGCGCAGCAGCAGGTGCCAAAAACCAAAAAGGCCCCGCTCGCCGCTCGCCCGTGGTGCTCGAGCGACGCCTTGGCAAGGAGTTAGAGCTCGTCGGACGCCTACTGTGCGCTCAAGCGCACGCCCCATTTCAGTTCTGCCGACTGATTTCATTTTTGTTATAAAATGAGAAGGGGAAGGGGGTTTGGGCAGCAAACGATAGAAGCACGAAGGAGGAAGGGAAGGAAAAGAGAAGAGGAAGGATTCTCCACCAATTTTCATCCGATCAAAGTGAGGAAAACGGTAAATCGGGTGAAGGTAAGTGTACCTCCAACCTTGTTTTCCAATTTTGCAAGTTTTGAATATCTCCATTTTGTTTTTATTGATCTAAAACCCCTGTTCACGAATATTCATTTCGATTTATGCATGTTCTCCGTGATTTCTTAGCTAGATTTTTAGTTTATGCATATGTATGGTGATATATACATCCGATTTCATTGTTTGATACGCAATTTGTGTTTCATTTGTGTCCAAAAGTTTTGACCTAAACCCTAACTCGAAAATTTGGAGATTTTTAGCCGTATTGTGATATACGGCTTCGATTTCATGAATAAATATGTATTTAGTATCTGATTTAAGTCTGGAAACTTTGTGTGAAACCCTAGAACGAAAATTTGAAATTTTTGTGTTTAAAATCCTTATATTTTGATATGTGAAGGTTGATTTGTGAAAGTTTATTGCTATACTCTGATGGTTAAATGAAAATTTACATGGAATTGTACCGTTAAATTATTGTGAATTTTTGAACTAACTGAAAGGTTATCTGAAAGAGTTTGACTTACCGTTGAGGCATGATAAGTACAGATTATAAGAATATGAGCAAAAATTCCTTCAGTTAAGTAAGTTAATAAGAAAATGGACCTAAGATTATTATTTAGTCAAATAAGGTTATCCGATATACCTTAGAACGTTATGGTAGTAATCGAGGATAACTCCGTCCATGGAGTTATACGTGATCCGTCCTTCCTCAGGGAATTAACCTAGAGGGTAGAACTACTATTTCTGACCTGCCTTCAGGAGGTAATTCTGTTCTGATCCCGCGAGAAGGGATACTTCTGTTCTGTTTTTTACCTTGATTGTGTGCATAACACAATCTATTTTCGATTATCCACCCCATCGGCTAATAGGGTCTACTAGTTTGGTCATTCAGACAGTAAGTTAGATTTTCAGAATTTACAGAGTTTAATATCGATTTCTGATTTCTGATGTCGGTATACTAATTTATGATTTCCGAAGCATGGCATATTGATTTCTGTTTTGTTGTTTATCCTCTATTCTTTAAATATTTTCATAGTTTGTTTATCTGTCCTTATATTCTGCATGAAAGCATTACACATGCATATTTTTACTATACATTGTTAGGCCTCGACTCACTTTTCTATTTTTCTCCCTTCCAGATGATACAATAGAGTTAGTTCCTGACGAAAAGGAGTAGATTCATCCTAGCTAGAAGACTTTTGGAAGCCTTAAAGCTATCTTGAAGATATTTGGGGGAGCTTCAAAGCCTATTTTGGGAGTCTAATCAGTTTGAAAGTAATTACCTGATTTTATGGATGGATATTGTATATAAATGTCATAGTAAGTTATAAATTTTATTGGAACAGTATGTATGCTTCTGCAGGTTTATATTATGGGTATAGTTCTAGTTTCGCTATCTGCTTTTGGATTCAGTATAGGTCCTAGACAACATCTCTTACATGAAATTGGATATAGTGGATTAGAATGTTGAATTAAAGCCATGGTAGTGTATATGGCGTTAGAGGATCTTGTGTCAGTGATAAAAAAGTTTGTTGATGTATATTATTTTATATATTTGCATATTTTATTCAAGTTGCTTGTATCCGTTTAGCCCAATTTTAGAAAAAACTCTATCTGATTTCTCCTAGAATTCTAAGATGTTATTTTGGGCTTTAGTTTCTAATATATGTATTGGTGGAATTATTTGATGAAAAAAAATCCGTTTCGTCACACATAAGGCTCACTATCTTCGGCAACATATGAGAAGCTGACATGTGGCAAGGGTAATGATGGGGTGCGCCTTTGAACTTCTCAGCTTTTTCAAATAATCTTTCTGCCTTCACTTTTCACCATTCAACCCTAAGGTCCTTCTCTCGAACCCTTTGGCTGCATTTCTATCTTCCAACGTTCCACTCTTGTATTTTCTCTGTTCTTTTCTTCAAGCTTCCATGGCGCCCAGAGTGAAAGACATTGCGTCTTCCCTTTCTCTGTCCAGCCTCGAGGCCATTTGTGTGAAATATGACATTCCAGACTCAATGGTAATGGTGGTGCCGGATGTCCATGAGAGGGCTTGCAGCCCTTCTGATAGCTATATCACCATCTACGAAATCCACCTCAAGAGTGGGCTTCGTTTCTCTGTGCCCATGGAGTTATTCGTCATCATGAGAGAACTTTAAGTCCCCTTTGCCAGGCTACAGCCTAATGCCATCAGGTATCTTGTGTCTCTCTGTGTCTTTGCTCGCTGCCATAGTAAACTGCTTGAGGTCTCCATGGTGAAGGTTATGTTTTGTTTCACTCATAACCAATACTAGATAGTTGCTACTTCACATCTTGAGTTTGCTGTTATGAGTTGTGGAAACCCCAATTCCACTAAGAGGTGGAAGGATAAGTTCTTTTTCTTGAGGATCGGTGAGAACTGAGCCCTCTCCAATGTTTGGGGCAATGTGGCGGCTGAGCATTGCTTGACGCCACCAATGAGGAGAGGGGGGCTGCCAAGGTGGTCACGTACTTAGTGCTGGCCAACCTTAGTACATTTAATGAGAATAAGATGAACATCTGACTGCAGCTTGATAACTTGGCGATGGTCAAATGGGGGACCCAATCCGAGGGCTCTGGCGCCCCTGTTGCTCCTCCTGCGAAAAAGAAGAAGAAGTCAAAGAAGGAGAGATCTCTGATGATCGAGGAGCCGTCCGAGCGGCCAAGGAAGAGTCACCGGACTGAGACTTCGAAGTGTCCAATGACCACTGTTGTGTCCTCCTCGTCCGATGAAGATAACGCTGTGATTGAGCATCTCGTGAGGAGGTCGAGACCTTCACTGGTGGCGCTAGTTTGAGGAGTTGCAGGTGTTAGACCTTCAGTTATTGCTAAGTCCTTTGGGCAGCCTTCCGAGCCCACTGACCTGTTGGAGGAAATACTTGTTGCCCAGCCTCCCCTTGATGATCCAATGCCTGATATCCCTTCTATTTTTATTGGTGAGGTCTCGGAGTGGATTGATAACCCATCAAAAAACACTACTAAGGGACAGGCAGTAAGGGAGGCTGAGGAAAGTTGTGTCGCGAAGCTGCCTACTACGGAGACTGCTAAGCTCCCTTGCCTTGTAATCTAAATTTTCAGTCCAATAATGACTCTGTATGCCACCCCTAAAGAGCCCCGGGTTGAGGCGGCGAAGAGATTTCACGTGTAGCTGAAGCACAGACTAGAGCCGAGGATTATTCTAAAGCGGCTGAGCGCCAAGTCTTGGATGAAGCTGCTTCTGCACCCGAGGCTAGAGTTGAGGTTTCTGTGGTGCAGGAGGCTACGGCCATAGAGCCAAAGGAGCCAGAAGCTCCCAAAGAGGAGAGCACTTCTATGAGCTCTTTTGTGACCAAGGTACTCCTTTATCCTCCTCCAAGCTTTTGTTCTCTTCGGTTCATGTCTTAATGACTTGTCTTGCTTTTTGCAGTTTCAGGAGCTAGCTAGCAGCCTTGGCATAATCATTGGTGAGGCCAGCTAGTCTTATGTAGAGCTGGAAGCTTCCAGGTCCTTAAGGGAGAGCGTCCAAAGTCTAAAGCTTGAGCTCGCTGAAACCCTGAACAGAAATTCCTCCCTTGAAGGATTATTGAGGGAACAAGAGTGGCTAAACATCTCCCTTAGTGGCAGGAATTTGCAGCTGGAGGAGGAGCTCAAAACCTCTATGAAGCCCGTGGGCATAGGACCAACTTTGGAGCGTAAGTACTTGGATGCCGTCAGCATGTGCTGCCGAGTCATGAGGTTTTTGGTCCCAAGTTTTCTTGTTGCCTTGTTTGATCCTCGGAATGCTAGTGCACATCACAAGGATGACTTGGTTGGTCTCCTGGAAAGATGGAGGACCCTCAGACCTTCACGATTAGGACCTTCCCGTTAGTTGAAATCTTCTGCAAAGTGGGGGAACCAGTCCAAGGGCTCTAGTGCCCCTGCTGCTCCTCCTGCGAAGAAGAAGAATAAGAAATCGAAGAAGGAGAGATCTTTGAGGATCTATGAACCGTTTGAGCAGCCAAGGAAGAGTCACCATACTGAAGTTTTGAAGCGTCTGGCAACCACCATTGCGTCATCCTCATCCGATGAAGACGACGCCTTGATTGAGCATCTCGTGAGGAGGTTGAGACCTTCGTTAGTGGCGCTAGTCCAAGGAATTGTAGGTGTTAGACCTTTAGTTATTGTTAAGTCCTCTGGGTAGCCTTTTGAGCCCACGAACCTATCAGCAGAAATAATTGTTGCCCAGCCTCCCCTTGATGAGTCAATGCCTAATATCCCTTTTGTTTTTACTGGTGAGGTCTCAGAGTGGATTGATAACCCATCTGAGAACACTACTAAGGGACAGGCAGTGAGGGAGGCTGAGGAAAGTCGTGCCATAGAGCTGCCTGCTGCGGAGACTACTGAGCTTCCTTACCTTGCAATCAAAATTTTCAATCCAATAATGACTCCATCCGCTATCCTAAGGAGCCCCTGGTCGAGGACGGTCAAGAGATTTCACGTGCAACTAAAGCACAGACTGGAGCCGAGGATTATTCTAAAGCGGCTGAGCCCTGAGTCTTGGATGAAGTTGCTTCCACCCCTGAGGCCAGAGCTGAGTTTTCTGTGATGCAGGAGGCTGCAGCCACAGGGCCCAAGGAGCTAGAAGCTCCCAGAGAGGAGAGCACTTCCAGGAGCTCTTTTGTGACCAAGGTACTCTTTTATCCTCCTCCAAGCTTTTGTTCTCTTCGGTTCATGTCTTAATGACTTGTCTTGCTTTTTGTAGATTCAGGAGTTGGCCGACAGCCTTGGCATAATCATTGGTGAGGCCGCCCAATCTTACGCAAAGCTGGAAGCTTCCAAGTCTTTAGGGGAGCGTGTCTAAAGTCTAGAGCACGAGCTTGTAGAAGCCCGGAGCAGGAATTCCTCCCTTAAAGGCTTGCTGAGGGAACAAGCGCAATTGAACGTCTCCCTTAGAGGCAAGAATTTGCAGCTGGAGGAGGAGCTCAGAACCTCTCTAAAGCCCACTGACATAGGACCAACTTTAGAGCATAAGTATTGGGATGTCATTAGCATGTGCCATCGGGTCATGAGGTTTTTGGTCCCGAGTTTTTTCGTTGCCCTGTTTTATCCTTTGAATGCCAGTGCTCAGCACAAGGATAACTTGATTGGTCTCCCAAAAAGATGGAGGACCCTCGAAACTTCCCAATTAGGACCTTCTAGTCAGCCAGAATCTTTTGGGGAGCTAGGATCCTTGGAGCATTCGGGAGCCTCAGGGCAGCCAAGGACCCTAGAGTCTTATTGATTTTTGTTGCTCATTTTTTTTATATGTATACTGTTGTATACTGGTCATATATATGAATAAAATTCATTTTATTTCAGTGCAATCCCTCTGTTTATTTTACTTAGACTGTTTGAATGTTCGGTTCTTTTATAACATGCTGTAAGAAACTTGGTTTTTCACTAGCTAAGTGTCTAAACCCTTTGACCGTCTTAGGCTAAAGATGTTACCTCTAGAGTCGTCACATTCTTGCTGTTTTGAGTCCCCTAAGTTTTTGGGTTCAACCTCTAGGGTTGCCAGACATCATGGCCAAGTTTTAAGTTCGACCTCACACGGTGCTCGGGCACAGCTGAGTTTTAAATTTGACCTCTCAGGCCGCTCGATCACAACTGAGTTTTGAATTCGACCTCTTGGACCGCTCAGTCACAGCCGAGTTTTGAGTTCGACCTCTTAGGCCGCTCGGTCACAGCCGAGTGTTAGAGCAGGTGAAAGGGACTCTTTTACCTGACTTAGGGGCAACCTAGGTCTTGTCGATTAATGAAATGAGATGCAATCATTCGATGAAATGTAATACGGTAAATAAGTAAAAAGGAATTTTATTATATCAACAAAATGTGTTACATACACATCACATGATGTATTTTGCCTTACTTGGATGTTTGTACATCACTTATTGATAATATTTTTTGAGGTGCGCGGCATTCCACGTCCGTGGGACTAGTCTACCTTCATGAGTGCGCAAGTTGTAGGCCCCATTTTGAAGGATGGCCGAGACCAGGAACAGCCCTTCCTAATTTGGGGAGAGTTTATTTCGCTGGTGTTTTTACCCGTAGCTTTAATGTTCCTCAACACTAGGTCCCCCACTTCGAATCGTCTTGCCTTCACCTTCTTATTATAATATCAGGCTACCCTCTATTGGTATACCGCAGTTCTTGGCCTTGCAAGGTGTCATGCTTTCTCGAGTAGATCGAGATTCTCATGAAGTCTCTGATCATTACCACTCGAATCGAAGCACTCCACTCGAAGACTTGACAGTCTGACCTCCACTTGAATGACTGCTTCCACCCCATAGCACAGGTTGAAGGGTCTTTCTCTTGTGGGCTCCCTTAGTGTCATTCTATATGACCAGAGAATGGACGGCAACTTGTGCACCCATGAGCCCCAAGAGTATTCTAGCTTTGTCTTTAGTCCGTGTAAAATCGTACGGTTCGTGACCTCCACTTGGCCATTGCTCTATGGATATGTGATTAACGTGTAGACCAGTTTTATTCTCAGGGTAGTATAGTACTTATGAACTGCTTTCCTGTAAGCTAAGTCCCATTGTCCGTCACAATACACTCGGGAATCCCAAACCTACACAATATTTTGCTAGACGAACTCTATGGCATTTTGCTCTGTGATTCTTGCTAGTGGCATTGCTTCGATCCATTTGGTGAAATAGTCTATTCCAAAAATTAGGAACTTTCTTTGCTCGGCTGCTGTTGGACGAGGCCCGAGTATGTCTAGCTCTCTTTGAGCAAAGGGCTAGAGTGATTGCAATGCTCGAAGTTCTACGTGGGGTTGGTGAACCATGTTACCGTAGATTTGGCAGTTTTTATATTTGCGTACGAAGTCCATGGCGCCATACTTCATGATTGGCCAGTAGTACCCTTTCCTCATAAGCTTGAAAGCAAGACTCTTACCCCCAATGTGTGATCCATAAATTTTGAGGTGAACTTCTCGGAAGGCATAATCTGCCTCATTAGGAGTGAGACACCTTAGATATGGGGTGGAGAATCCATGCTGGTATAATTGGCTATTCATAACAGTGTGCCAACCCCCTGTTCTTCACTCTCTTGGCTTCATCCACATCCTCGGGCAATGTTTTGTTGGACAAATACCCCAAGTAGGGAGTCATCCAGTTGTTGGCACTCAAGTCCTGTATCACTTCTCGCTCGGGATCTTCAATGCTGGGCTTGTCAAGGACCTTGTGCATCCCTCGAGCATATTGCTCTAGGTCTCTGGATGCTGCTGCCATTGTCAGCAAGTCGGCCTTCCCATTTTTTCTCTTGAGATGTGGACAATTTTTACCTTTTCAAAGTCTACAGTCAAACCTTAGACCTTTAAGAGGTATTTAGAGAGCTGTGGCCTGTTGACCACAAAATGTCCGCAGACTTGGTTGACAACTAACTCCGAGTCACTGTAGATAACTAAACTTTTGGCAAAGCATTCCTTGGCTAACCGGAGTCCTGCTAGCAGTACCTTGTACTCCGCGGCATTGTTGGTTGCTGGAAATTCTAGGATCATCGAATATTTTATCTCCAACCATCAGGCGTTCTCAATACAACACTAGCTCCATAGCCATCTTTCATTGAAAAGTCATCCACGTGCAGCGTCCATGTCGGTGTGCCACTTGGCTCATTTGCACCATGAAGGCCTAGATCACCAAGGCTCGGGGTCGTTTCAACGATGAAATCCGCCAGGGCCTGACCTTTCAAGGCTAACCTTGGACGAAATTCTATATCAAACTCTCCCAACTTAATGACCCACTTGACCAGCTATCCTAGTATCTTAGGCTTCTGCAAGATAGCTCTCAATGGTTGACTGGTTAGGACTACTACTTTGTGCACCTGGAAGTATGGTCTTAGCTTCCAAGCGGAGTACACGAGCCCCAAAGCTACCTTCTCTTTGTGGGGATACCTGGTCTCTGTGTCAACCAGGGTTTTTCTCACATAGTACACAAGATGCTGCCTGTCATACTGTTGTCATACCAACACCGAGCTCAAGGTTGTGTCGGACACAGTGAGATACAATTATAGCTCTTCGCTTGGCTGGAGAGAAGCTAAGAGAGGAGGGTTTGACAGATAGTATTTGAGTCCTCAAAGTGCCTCCTCATAGTCATTACTCCACTGGAAGCAGTTGGTCTTCGTCCCTCTCAAGGCCTGGAAAAATGGCAAGTACTTCTCGGCCGATTTGGCCAAAAAGCAAGAGAGAGCAGCTACCCGTCCAATGAGCTTCTGGACTTCTTTCACTGTCCGAGGGGATTTCATCCCAAGGATAACCTTAATCTTTTCTGGGTTCGCCTCACTCTCTCGGTGTGAAATAATGTATCCTAAGAACTTCCCAAATGCCACTCCAAATATACACTTAGCTCGGTTGAGTTTCATCTGGTGGGCTCTTAGGATGCTGAAGGTCTCGTGCAGATCTTCGATGTGGTGGTCAGTTATTTTACTTTTGACAAGCATGTCTCCACGTAGACCTCCACATTTCGTCCGATCTGGTCCAAAAATATTTTATTCACAAGCTGCTGATAAGTAGCACCCGCATTCTTAAAGTCGAAGGGTATGACTTTATAATAGTACATCCTTTGGTCCATTATGAATGATGTGTGCTCATTGTCTTCGGGGCTCATCATTGTTTAGTTGTAGCCCGAGTACGCATCTATGAAACTTAAAAGTTCATGGCTGGACGTCGAGTATACAAGTTGATCAATTCTAGGCCGAGGGGAGCTATCCTTGGGGCATGCTTTATTGATGTCCATAAAGTTTACGCACATCCTCCACTTTCCATTGCTATTCTTCACCATGACCACGTTTAATATCTAGTTCAGGAACTACACCTCCCAGATAAATCCAACATCCAGGAGCTTCTCTGCAAAATAATTTCTAGTCCAAGAACTACACCTCTCGTATGGCCACCAGTTTCTCTACAAAATAATTTCTATATTTCTACTGGACGAGCCTGTGATGGGAATCTAGGCCCAACTTATGGATCATTATTTCAGTTGAGATTCTCGGCATGTCACTTGGCGCCGAAGCAAAAACGTCCGAATTCTTTCGAAAGAAACTAATAAGCTGGTCTCGGATAGACTAAGGCAGAGAGTTTCCTATATGGACATACTTCTCGGGATCTCTAGGATCCAACGGGACTCGGACAGCTGGCTCTCTGAGTTGTGCCTACACCAATGTCACTTCATCTCATAGGTCAAGGTCTTCAAGAGGCTAGGGAAGAGGTGTATGCGTGATTTAAGATAAGTAGCATGTCCATCGGGCAGCCTGGTCTCCGAGGACCTCCCTAATCCCTAATGGAGTTAAAAATTTCATCTTTAAATGTGAGATGGAAGTGACAACACGGAAGGAGGTCAAGCAAGGATGTCCGAGAATTATATTGTAGATTGGCGGGAAGTCTACTACCAGAAATGTGAGAACCTTAGACGCTGTCCTCGGGTGCGTTCCAAGTGTGACTTCCAACTGGATGACACCCTGAACTGGAACTGGCTCATTGTCAAGTCTGTAGAGTGGTCCCTTGGTTGCTCTCATTTGACTTCTCGTAAGTCACAATTTAAAATAAGTATTAAGATAAAGTAAATTTCGAGTATTTTCATTATTAACAAAGACATGTTTCATCTGATAATCATTTACTCCATCCAAAAGGAGTGCAGTTACAACCAAGGGGTCAGAATGGGAGGAAAGTTACATGTGACATGTCTTCGTCACTAAAACTAATAACTTCATCCCAATCTCCTACCCTTGGTCTCTTTGCTATAATGATCTCCCAAGTGTTTTCATGGGTTGGGCGAGTTGATATCATGTTGACAACCCCCGCTGCCACTCAGTTCCTTAGAGGGTCTACCTCCTCATCACCTACTATTGCAGAGGCTTGTCCGAGCCTTTGTAGGAAACGGTTAAGATAACCCCTCCTTATTAGTTCATCAATCTCCTTTTGCAACATCCGTCATTCCTCCATACTGTGGCCTCCACAGTGATGGAAATGGCAATACTTTGACTGGTCACCATCGTCTTGATTTTTTAGTGCCTTTGGCCATTTTAAAAACTTCTCGTCCCAAATCTGTACCAAGATATTTGAATGGGTGTCATTCAAGGGAGTCAAGCTCACTGGTCTGGGCTCCCTCCGAACGACCTGCTCAGACTTGTGCTGCTTCTTTATTGCCTGGGGACTATGAAGGTCCCTGCCTTTTCTCTTTCTTTCCACCACCCTCAGGTGGAAGTTTTCATCCTTCTCTGGCCTCTTCGCATCATTGACGTCTTTAGTCGCGATGTATGCTCTTGCCATGGTCTCGGCCTTTGCGAACGTCCGGGGTCCTTTGTAGATGAGATACTTGAAGAAAGCTTGTCCCTCCAGGGCAGATAGAAATGAGTTCAGCTTTACCCCATTGGTCAGCTTTGGGATCTGTCTGGCCTTGGCTATGAAACGGGCTAGAAATCCCCTCAGACTTTCCCTAGTGCCTTCTTCACGCGAGTAAGGTGCTAGGGCTGCTTCTTAATCCTCCTGTTAGAGGCAAACTGTGAGAAGAAACTTTCTACCAGCTCATTGAATGATTGAATGGAATTGGCTAGCAGTCTGTAGAACCACACTCTCACGTCTCCTTTGAGTATTAACAGAAAGTATTGACACATGGTCATCTTATCCAAGCCTTGGAGTCTCAGATGCTCACAGAAATGATCGAGATGGTCCATTGGATCAGCGCTCCTGTCATATACATCGAGGTTTGGCATCTTAAACTTCCAGGAAAGCGGCCTCGTCCGAATCTCCTTTGTAAATGGAGACTGGCATAAGTCAGTTCCGCCACTGTTGTCTCCACCGAAGATTCGTTGCCAGACTTTCTTCAGCTTCTCCTCCACATGGGGTCGAGCTACCATCTTCTTCTCATTGAGGTAATTCCTCAACTCGTAGGGGTCTTGGACTGCTTGAGACTCTTGGTGGCCCCTAACCATGGGAGGGGTTTCGTCACGAGGAGCCGCCTCTTGAACAGCGGGCTCCTGGTTGTTGTGAACTAACCAAGAATTTTGCCTTTCTGGGCTCTTCTCTTGGACTCAAGGACCTAAGCGACCTTCTAGTCGTTGAGAAATTTTGTTACTCGAGGCAATTTGAGTCCTCGGGCCTTCATGCTGGCCAGCCATCTTGCTGGGATTCTTCTTCCCTTTGCTCCTATTCTGGGACGTCGTGGACTAGGAGGCCTTGGAAGGTGCTCCCTTGAGCCACTTGTCCATTTTCGAGCAGAGGGTGTGGACAGCTTTGGACATGTTGTCCATCCTCACTGTCAATGCCCATATCTATGGGACAAGGTGATCTTCTATCCTGACGCATGTGGTATGATCGTTGCCATACGAGGTATCATCTCTGACAAGAGCACTGGCTTGTACTCTCGTGTTCACCATTTTCTAACTTATGGAAAACTCCTAAAAATTACAAACAATGGACTTTTAGTTGCTTCTCACAGACTGTACCAATGTTGCTTCTACAAATTGGGAGCACTGTACGGACAAGGATCCAAGTATATCCGCGAGTACGGAGTGCCCGGGTAGAATCCGTGCAACACAAAAAACGAAGATGTCCGTTTTAGGACGATGATATTTTATAAGATATAGAGACAGAGGGAGTATGGGGACAACAACACATGAAATTGTTACGTGAAAAATCTCATCTTAAATGAGAAGGAAAAACCATGGGACTTTGGATCTGAGAACTTGTATCACTATTACGTTTGGTTACAAAAGATAACGAGATTACAGATGAGTGAACTGACGGCAACCAAGCCTTTTCTGTTGCTTCTTTCTCTCTCTATAGCTGTTATACAAGTATAAATATTAGGATCCTTTGTTTGGTAGATAGTTAATGTATATATAGTGGGTAAGTCCTCCTATGTGGAGTGTCTACGTGGGATTGGCGTGTCCAAAAGATCTTGTCACCGACTCTACAAATCCACCTTGCCGTGTTAGAGACGTTGCATGCATACTAGCTTGATGTGAGGTCGATACTATAGTAATCGTGCGTCCTGCTGCAGGGCTCATTCCTTCTATGGTCTGATAGAGTCAGCCACCAAATCTATGACACGTCGATTATGCAGGTGTGGTGGCGCTCCACCAAATCCCTAACACGCCGATTCTGCAGGTGTGGTGGCGCTCGAGGACCATCCCTGATTCCACCGGCCTTGATAGACTTTGAGTCTATTGCGCCACTTGGACCAACTCGACCACCTGAACCTCCTAGACCTCTTAGACCTATTGGATCTTCGTAACACTCGGTCCCAACTAATGGGAATGAATCCTTTAACTAGGCCTTGGGTATCAATACCCATCAAATTTACACCACATAAGTATATTTT
>JAODPA010081022.1:0-26490 GCA_025585075.1 Nepenthes mirabilis | reverse complement strand
TCACCCGAGGTGAACAACTAAATTGGCATGCTTTCACTCTTGTATTACCCTAAATTAATCCTAAGAAATGAATCACCACATCCCGGCCATGCATACATATTAGCCGGACGATCGATTTGATGAAATTCTATCCATTCACGATGACCGGATCCTTTAACTAAATACTATTACTGTTCACATGAAGTAAATGAAAAATATGCATCCCCTTGTTATGAAAGCTATGACTAATGAGCATTTGAAATTGTAAGATTCAGAAACGGGCTCCGGAGGACCCCAATGTGATTGACTCATCGACGGTAAGGAATTCCAATTCCACTTGAATACTGTTAATCCTGCTTATAAGTTAAACTATGAAAAATGTTAAAGTCTCCAAGTAAAGATGAGAACGAATGGAAAAATGAAACGGAAGGAAGTCCACAATATATATGTGATTGATGAAACCTCCCGTGTGGCGGGAGATATGATATATGAGATACGGTGGACTTTCCTTCAAAGGAATTATGGAAAATAGAATCATGAAACTAGGGCCATGGACTCTTAGACGGGTAGTATTCTCTGGTTTGACACGTCCATCGCGGTATAAACCTGAAGAATATTTGGGCCACGTATTCTAGCTACTTGTGTAAGCAGGTGGTGTCTGTGTCACGCCTTAAGATACTATTGTGGAAGAACGAGGACTGCCCTGGTACCCTGGGGGAATGGGGCGATACGATATGGCACGATGTGCACGACCCCCCGGAGGGTCGTTAAAGATAATCCCTCATGGCCTTAGATCATGTGGAGTATCATGATGCTTTCCTTGTTCTCTCGCATCGTTTGCTAGTACGACCTACTAGCCCTTGTCCGCAAAGATTAAAGTAAAATGAGAAAACATGATTCAAACGACAATTAAACATTACAAAACATGGTCAACGACTAATGGGTACTCCTAAATGTTCCCTCCCGCTTATGTCTCGTTATAACTCAAATGCATGTTGCCCATTGTCATTATCATGTTCACAGTTTGATAGTGATGTATGATTATACTTGCTGAGCGATAAGCTCACTCTTACTGTCTGTTGTTTTTCCTCCCAGATGAAAGCATTTAGCTGTTGCTGGATAGTTAGAACAAGGAAAGGGCTTGCTTGACGGGACTTGACAGACGACAAGTGCAGCAAAGATTTGGACATAGAGTTTGATATGGACAGCCACTCGGGGTTAAGTATGGTTTATGGTTGTTTTTATGGTGCTTCCGCAGTTCATGATATCGTAGTATGCTTCCGCATTTTGTTTGATGTTTTGAGTATTATGTTATTAGATGGCATCTATTGAAGCCATGAATGATATGGCAATTTGAGATCCTGTGAAAAGTATGCTTGTGCAGAGCCTATTTAAACAAGTTATATATCGGTCTTTCGTCCAGTTATAAAGAAAACTCTGGGCATTAACGATGTTTTATTGACGGAGGGTTATTTAAGGAAAATAACCTGGTTGGTCACATGAATCGTTTGATCTTTTGAAAGGGCTTGATGATTTTTAAGATAGATAGCGTTGTTGATGGTAGATAATTGAGAGTGTGCCTATGGCAGCAATCGAGATAAGATGTGGCCGTTGCAAGTTCTAATAATGCCATTTGGGTCTGTCGGTTCGTTGGCATTTCTATGAAATTATAGGTTGGATGTTTTGGTCATTTTTTGTGACGAACTGGCCACATTTTCCCTTAAATATGACCTCCATTAGAATCATAAATAAAATTTGGGGCATAAAATTTTTTCTTTCTTTTCTTCTCACACACAGGATTGCAATTGGTCAGACATCCTTAGCTTGTCGGGCATCCTCTTTGTGAGGACCTGATCCCGAAAACATGATAATTTCTATTTATTAAATTGATATAAATGTATTTGAGGTGAATGGATTAAGGAAAAATGTGGGAGAAATTTGGTTTAAAGGCAAAATAAGCCCCCAAGGCATCGGTGCCTGGGTGGCGCTTGAGGTGCTACCAGGGCCTATTTAACAGAACGTGCCGCTCGAGTTGTGCTCGAGGGGCCACCCGAGCAAAAATAATAAAACCGGTCACTCGAGCGTGGCTGAGGATTTGTACTGGGCTCCTACTCGGTGCTTGAGCAGTGCTTGAGCACCGGTCATGGGCCCAGTCATGTGACTCTCTTCTCCCGCATTTTAAATGGGATAATTACGGATTTTGGGTTTTATTTCCAGCAGCCATGACACAGAGAACGAAGGAGGGAAGAGAGGAAGGAGAGAGAAGAGAAAGAAAAGGGAAAAATGTACCATGTAGTCCTGATCTGATTTATGATAACTGTAGATCGAGCTCAGGTAAGTGTACCTCGAATGTTATTTTCTATTTTTACTACTTTTTTGTATCTCAAAAATTGTATTTATGCCCTAAAAGCATCTTCCACCATGTTCTGCATAAATAAAGTATGTTTCTACAAATTGTTTGGACAAATTTCATGTTTATATATAGATACTGTAATATCTGGCTTCGATTTCATGAAATGCATGTGTTTGGCATCCGTTTATCGTTTGAAAATTTTGGCGAAGCCTTAAGCACAAAATTGAAGGGATTTTAATGGTTTTTATCCAAAATATCTGTTATATAAAAGTTCATCTGCACTGAAATAAAGCTCATGGTGTAATCTATTTTTAAAAATTTTACACGGGTTTATACTGATAAATTATTATAGATTTCTAAAGCAAAGTTGAAGGGTTTTAGATTGTTACTATGTATTCTAAAATAAATCTGAAAGGTTTTAAACTGTTTCTATATATTCTTAAGGGAGTTTGATGGGTTTTAGACTATTACTGTATATTCTGAAATTGATTGAAGAGTTATTGTAAAACTCTAACTAATTTTTAAAACTGAAAAGGATTTTCAGTTATGAAATAAGAAGGAAAAATATTTCTTATATTGATATTTTAGGACCTGTGTCTGATATACAGTCAGGTTAGTTTTTTTGACAAACTTTAGAACGTTATGGTGGTAATCGAGGATAACTCTGTCCATAAAATTATTTGTAGTCTTTCCTTCCTTAGGGTGTTAAACTAGATGGTAGTTTACCGTTATCAGCTGGCGTACTGTATTGAATCCCGTGAAAAGTGATGTCCCACTAGATGGGATGACTGTTACTGGCTTTAATTGTGTGCAAACATAATCTATCATCGATTATTCGCCCCCTCTGCTAGTGGGGTCTACTAGTTGGGTCCTTTACTTATAGGAAATAGATTTTCTATATTCTGTAGAATTGAAACCGATTTCTGCTTTCTAAAGCTTAAATGTTTTTGTTTCCTGAAAGTTTTATAAATTACTGCTTTATAGCGTTTATGTTTGAACATGCATTTGTATCCATTTTACAGCATTCTATTTTGCATAAAAGTTTTACTGCATGCTTACATGTACCTTGTTGGGCCTCGACTCACTATTTTACTATATTTTTCCTCCAGATGAGACTGTAGAATTATTACTAGACGAGAAGGAGTGATCTAAAGCTCAATCTGAAGACTTCTAAAGATTTGAAATATTTTAAAGTTATCTTGAAGAAACAATTGGATGTAAAGACCTGATTTTGATATATGGTTTTGTATATAGATCTTATGCCTATGGTTCTAGTATATAGAAAAGCATATGATGTATGTGATGAAACAGGAAACTATACTTCTTAAAGTTAATAGTTCAGCTTCTGCCATATATTTTCTGGTTTAAATACAGGTTCTAGATGGCATCTCCTATACGTATCTAATTTAGTGGATAGGATTATATATAAGCCTTTGATAGAATTTGTGGTCCGATGAACGTGTGTTATAAGACAATTATGGTATTAATGGATAGTTGTGTGTATGTACTGGTTTGTTATACTGGTTCGTATACAGGTTTTGTATAGGTTCATATTTCGGTTTAGCCCAGTTTTAGGGAAAACTCTTCCCATTTTTCCCTAAGACTTTAAGTAAGACTCGGGCTTCTGTTCCTATTCTGAATGACGAAATTATCTGATGACAAAAAAATCTATTCCGTCACAATTGGTATCAGATAAATGAGATGCCTTAAGAATTGATCGATCAAAAAGCGAAAGCATAGGCTTGAATTTCTATACTGTATTTCTGTGGGAATAGGTCAAGGTCGCTAAGGCAACGAGGACTTTTAGGAATCGGTCCTTAGGCTAGGTTTAAATTTTATTAAGTTATTGAATATCTCTTCCTTTAACTAATTTCTTAAGGTTACAATATTGTGTTTATATTGATTATAGGATGGCTAGTAGAAGGAATAGAAGAAATAACCGTGGTAGTGCCAATGCTACCCACGATCGGGAGGCTGCATATGTGAACTTGTTGGAAAGAATGATGAACGTAGTGGAATCTATCGAGTTGAGGCATATGGCTCCGATCCCTGCAACCAAGCCAGCTTCGGCATTTCTTGCTCCTATGATGTATGACAAATTTACAGCAGAGGGAGCACCGAGTTTCTTAGGAAAGGCTGATCTGACAGAAGCGAATGTGTGAAAAAAGAGGATGAAAAATATTTTTTCTATGATCCAGTGTACTAATCAGGAGATGGTCACCTTCACAGTATATAAGCTGGAAGGTGAAGCTGATAGCTGGTGAAGTATGAGCAAGTGGGCGTTGGGAGTGCCCAATGATGAAATTACATGGAAAATATTTGAAGACGTGTTTATGGAAAAATATTTTCCATCTATCCTCCAAAATCAGAAGGAGCAGGAGTTTATGAGGTTGAGGCAATGGAATATGACGGTGATAAAATATGATGCAAACTTTACCGAGTTATCCCAATTTTTGCCATATTACGTGAAGGATGAGTTAAGAAAGATGAAGAAGTTTCAGCAAGGGCTATGGGATGATATTAGGAAGTCATTGTCAATCTTGAAGCTCTAGACTTATGTTGAAATTCTAGATAGGGCGGTGATTTATGAGAAGGAAGGAGAGATAAAGAGATTCTATGCAAAGAAGACTGCTAGCCAGGCGGGATTTAGTGTTGGATCTAATATGGGATCTTCTGGACCGTCCAAGAAGGCTAGGACAGCTGATAAGGGGAAAAGCATTATTCCGGCTTAGTCAGTGATGGGTTCTAGAGCATCAGCCGCTGAGTGCACTTTCTGTGGGAGGAAACATCCAGGGTAAGCATGTCGCAAGGTATCCAGAGCCTGTTTTAGATGTGGATAGCAGGGCCATGTGGTGAAAGACTGTCAATTACCTCCGAGAACAGAAGGAAAGAAGCCTACTGTTTCTGCTAAAGCCTTCGCAGTGACTGTTCAGGACCCGGAGACATCTCTGAACGTTGTGGAAAGTACCTTCTCTATTTGTGGAGTTCCTGCTTCTATATTATTTGATTCAGGGTCTACCTACTCTTTTATTTCTCCACGGTTTGTATGCTGCATCGTATTTGTCCAGTGTATTTTGGATTATGAATCGTCTGTGTTAACTCCCATTGATCCCCTATGATTACTAATGTGGTATATCCTGGATGTGTGGTTGAGGTAAATGAAAAATATTTGACTGTGGATTTTATGTTGTTAAACGTGGGTGATTTTTATGTGATTCTAGGGATAGACTGTTAGCTAAATACCATGTCAATATTGATTGTTTTCTAAAGAGGGTTTGCTTTGATATTCTTGGTATGGAATCCTTTTTCTTTCAAGGTATTAGGAAGAAGGAGGTGCCTGTATTAATTTTTATTTTACATGCTAAGCATTTATTTAAAGGTGGGTGTAAAGCTTACCTGGTATATGCCTACACCACTGAGAGTCATAGTGTGCCAACTAAGGACATCCTAGTTATTCGTGATTTTGACGATGTATTTTCGAAAGAGTTACCTGGATTGCCTCCACACCAGGAGATTGAGTTTGAAATTACTATTGTTCTCGGTGTTAGTCAGATTTCTTAGGCTCCTTATCGTATGGCTCTGATTGAATTGAAGGAGTTGCAATTACAATTGCAGGAACTGTTAGATAAGGGCTTTATCCAACCGAGTGTATCTCCTTGGGGAGCACCGGTGTTGCTTGTGAGGAAGAAAGATGTGTCGTTTTGGCTATGTGTTGACTACCGTGAGTTGAATAAAATCATGATTAAGAATAAGTATCCTTTGCCGCGTATTGATAATTTATTTGATCAATTGCAAGGATCTCGGGTGTTCTCGATGATTGATTTGAGGTCAAATTATTATCAGTTGAGGATTAAGCAAGCAGATGTAGCTAAGACTGCTTTTCGGACACATTATGGCCATTATGAGTTCCTTGTTATGCCTTTCTGCCTTACGAATGCTCCAGCTACTTTTATGATCAGATGAATAGGGTGTTCAGGCCGTATCTAGATAAATTTGTGGCGGTATTTATTCATGATATCTTGATATATCCAAAGGATTATGAGGAACACGAGACTCATTTGAGGATAGTGCTTCAAATGCTCCGTGAGGAGAAATTATATGCTAAATAGAGTAAGTGTGAATTCTGGCTGAAGAAGGTGATGTTTCTGGGGCATGTAATTTCTGATGGTGGTATTTGTGTGGATCCAAAAAAGGTAGAGGCTATTACAAAATGGAGTAGGCTGACTTCTGTGACTGAGATTAGGAGTTTTCTGGGCATGGCAGGTTATTACAGGCATTTTGTAGAGAACTTCTCGTAAATTGCTATGCCTCTGACTCAGTTGCTGAAGAAGGAGGTTAAATTTGAATGGACTGAGGAATGTGATCATAATTTTTTGGAGTTAAAGGATCGCTTGACTGCTGCCCCGGTATTGGTTATTCCAGAGGATTCAGGAGGTTTTGAAGTATACTGTGATGCCTCTAAGGTGGGTTTGGGTTGTGTACTGATACAGCATGGTAGAGTTGTAGCTTATGGGTCTAGGCAACTGAAAGTTCATGAAAAGAATTATCCTACTTATGATCTAGAGCTCGTTGCTGTTGTGTTTGCCTTAAAAATTTGGAGACACTATTTGTATGGCGAAAAGTTCTTTGTATATTCTAATCACAATAGTTTGAAGAAGCTGTTTTTATAAAAGAAATTTATATGAGGAAGAAGAAGGTGGCTTGATTTCTTAAAGGACTATAACTGTGAAATACAGTATAAGTTAGCGAAGGCTAATGTAGTTACGGGTGCATTGAGCTATCGATCGGGGTATGTGGTTATGTTACAAGTCAAGCAGATGGAGATGTTGGATTATCTGAAGCAGTGTGATATCCAATGTTATACTAAAGGTGAGAGGATGCTCCTGTCTTATCTTTAGATCCAACCGAAGGTAATTAGTGAAGTTAAGGAAAAGCAAGTGAATGATCCGTTCCTTGTGGATATTGTAAGTGATCTGAATATAGAATCTCGAGCTGATTTTAATATTTGGACTGTTGGGGTATTGAGATTTAGAGATCGATTATGTGTACCGAATGAATGGGAACTTAAGGAGAAGATTTTGAAGGAGGCTCATTGGTCTTGGTATACAATCCACCTTAGGACGAATAAAATGTATCAGGAACTGAAGAAAATTTTTTGGTGGAGAAATATGAAGAGAGATATTATGACTTATATAGAGAAATACCTCGTATGTCAGTAACTAAAAGTTAAAAGGAGAAAGCTTTTGGGTTGTTGCAGCTAATGCCTATCTCGAGCTGAAAATGGGAAGATATTACTATTGATTTCATATCAGGACTGTTGAGGACTCCTAGGAGTCATGATGCCAATTGGGTTATAGTTGATCAGTTGATAAAATTAGCCCACTTCTTGGCTATTAGGATGACATATTCTCGTGACAGACTGACCCAGTTATATGTTAATGAAATTGAGAGGCTTCATGGAGTTCCTGCCACTATTGTGTCTGAAAGGGATCCTCGTTTTATCTCAAGATTTTGGGAAAGCTTGCATAAGGAGTTGGGGATGGAATTGAAGTTTAGTACTGCGTATCATCCCTAGACTGATGGCCAATCGGAGCGTACTTGTGAGGTTTCGGATTTAGGAAGTTGATAATAATGAGGTGATTAGTATGTTAATGATCAATAGTAATCCTATGGAAAGATTAAGGTTTGATGTCGGAAGAAAAATCGAAAAAATTATTCGGGTCTGGGCTGCTGAAGCCCTACCAGCAGGCTTACGCTTGAGCCGTGGCTCGAGCGCTGGTGCCAGAGGCACCCCTCACCTTCTAGCCGCTCGAGCGGAAGGAGGCCGCTTGCGCATAGTATAAATACGCGTCGTGCCTTCTCTCCTCGTCATTTCGCACGAGGCTAGGGTTTTAGAGTGAGAGAGGGCGCCGGTTTTAGAGAGAGAAGGAGGGCAAATGAGGCCCAGGAGTCCAGATCCGCCCGAGTGCCAGGTATAAAAGTGAAAGCACGCGTCGCGTCAAGTGTTCTCATACCCACTTCTGGTTCTCTTTCGATGTTTTATGTATTTTCGTTGGGTATTTTGTGTCGATACCCACGGTGAACGTTAGAATCTTGAAACCCATGCCAAGATGTCCAAGAAAATGTAGTTGTTTGTCTGAATCGTGTCCGATTCGTCCGGGTGGGTTTCACCGAAACCCTAACCCACGAAAAATTAAGGATTTCCCGTTTCCCGCCTGTGTATCATGAAATTGACCCCAAAATGTGAATCCCCACGTCCCATTGATGAATATATGTCGGCCGCGGGTTCGATTTCGCACGTTTTGACCCGTTCGCAGCGTTCGAGCCCTCTAAACGGGCGCTGTTACTGTTCACCCGAGATCGGAGGTGATTGTTGCGCATTGTCACCTTAGCAAAATGATGGAATGACCCTGGAATGTGAATCCTTGTGTTCCAATTGTGTTTATATATCGACTAGATGCCGGATCCCGCAAGATTTGACCCGTTCGTGGCATCTAGGAGCCTTAAGAGTTCTCCGTTACCGTTCATCTGAAAATGAATGGGAAGTGCATGCTTCCATCATCGTGTTAAGTTAAATCGAACCCAAATGTGAAATCTCGTGTATCAATTGTGCGTACGTGTCCACCGGACATCCGATTTTCAAGTATCGAACCGTATACTGCGTGAAGGTTCACGAATTTCAAAATGGCTAGGAGATGAATGTTTGGATGATCAGATCTTGGGGATGGATAGACATAGTCCATGGGCCGTCGTGAAGGCTTGATGAATTCTAAGATCGACCTGGGCCCGTAATGAGACATTTGTGGATCAATAGGAGTTGTAGCCCCGACGGTATCCTGGTCAAGGATACGGTCACTGTAAAGTCTAGAAAACGCCGTTGGGTTTTGTAGGATCGTTGGCGTTTCATGAACTTTTATGGGATAATCTTTCGACCACGTCTGGGTCAATGTTGAGGTAGCTTCATGAGATAATGAAGGAATTCAAAGATGTCGATGGTGTGTGCAATTGTTTAATGATTGAGTCATGATTTGTGGATAGCTGATAATTCGCATGTTCCATTGAGAAAGGAATGCGAATTCAGTTGAGAAAATGCCTTCCTAGGCTTGTGGCTTTGTGATTGCATGATTTTGAGGACTTACGATTCTAAGTGTGGCTGGTTGAGGAGGCCGATTTGTGTCGTGGAAGTGTGCAGTCATCTTGGTTCTAATCGGATAGGGTGATTGATGTTTGTGACATTTGGGTTGACCCCTAATGGGTCCGAAGAGTTCTTGTGGAATGTAATACCCTTGAGATAAGTGGGGGAGGAGTCCAGATTAGTGTTACCCCTACGTGTATGTCGGAATTGCCCATAGAGTTCTTCTTTCGAAATATCAAGAGTATTTGTCTTTGGAGAAAGGCATTTAGTTGTTCCTTAGAGGAAGATGGTCACATGGTATTGCATGTGATTAGATTTGTTTAAAGGTTGAGAAAGTAAACCTCGGTGTTTTCCTTAGGAATGTAGGCATCAATGTTGGCAATTGATGCCACGAGTCTTTGGACTTGTATATCTTGGAAGATGTATCGCTAATAAGTCCAAATGTTTGGGTATGACAGAATGTCGTATTCTTAGTTGGGAGATAGAACTGAATGTAGATTGGGTTCAGTTGGCTTGTTGATATGCCAACAGGATCTTAAGGTCGCTAAGTAATCGGAATTTTGAAAATTCTGAGTAAGGATTGAAAGTCCTGTCAACTCTTTGGGTGATCGTTATGATTATAGTTTTGAACGTAACCTAGTTGGATGATTTAGGGATTAATTAGAGTTGCTCAGCGGAAGCGTTGTGGGCCTGTGGCCCAGAGATTTCTAAGTAAGGTTGAGGTTCCAATGACCGATTCCTTTCGAGGCTTGGAATGAATTGAAGGAAAAGTTCATTGACCCGTTCGAAGTGTCGGTTGAGTTGGAAGACGTCGGCATGATTGTAGGTGGCTTTTGGAATATCTAGAAATCGATATAAGGTTTTCCTAGTACCGATGGTTGGGATAATTGGTAAGTGTCTGGGGTGAATCGTTCTGAGAGGCTAAGGATTTGTTTTGTGATGAGGATCAGAATGATCCAATGCTTGAGGTTTCTAAACTAGGCATTATCTTAGGAAATGAGTTCAATATTTGAGTTCACCTCAGATTTGGGAATTCGAGACTCATTAAATTTCGAGGACGAAATTTTCATAAGTGAGGGAGAATTGTGAGGTTTAGGATTTAGGAACTTCATAATAATGAGGTGATTAGTATGTTAATGATCAATACTAATCCTATGGGAAGATTAAGTTTTGGTGTCGGAAGAAAAATCGGAAAAATTATTCGGGTCCGGGCTGCTGAAGTCCTGCCAGCAGGCTTGCGCCTGCTGGGCGCTCGAGCCGTGGCTCGAGCGTGGGTGCCAGAGGCACCCCTAACCTTCTGGCCGCTCGATTTTTGCTCGAGTGGAAAAACCAGAAGGGAGCCGCTCGCTGGCCGCTCGAGCTGTGCTCGAGCGGTGGGCATAGTATAAATACGCGTCGTGCCTTCTCTCCTTGTCATTTCGCATGGGGCTAGGCTTTTAGAGTGAGAGAGGGCACCAGTTTTAGAGAGAGAAGGAGGGCGAACGAGACCCAGGAGTCCAGATCCGCCCGAGAGCCAGGTATAGAAGTGAAAGCACGCGTCGAGGCAAGTGTTCTCATACGCACTTCTCGTTCTCTTTCGATGTTTTATGTATTTTCGTTGGGTATTTTGTGTCGATACCCACGGTGAACGTTAGAATCTTGAAACCCATGCCTAGAGGTCCAAGAAAATATAGTTGTTTGTCCGAATCATGTCCGATTCGTCCGGGTGGGTTTCGCCGAAACCCTAACCGATGAAAAATTAAGGATTTCCCGTTTCCCGCCTGTGTATCATGAAATTGACCCCAAAATGTGAATCCCCACGTCCCATTGATGAATATATGTCGGCCACGGGTTCGATTTCACACGTTTCGACCCATTCGCAGCGTCCGAGCCCTCTAAACAGGCGCTATTACTGTTCACTCGAGACCGGAGGTGATTGTTGCACGTTGTCACCTTCGTAAAATGATGGAATGACCCTAGAATGTGAATCCCCGTGTTCCAATTGTGTGTATATATCGACCGGATGCCGGATCCCGTAAGATTTGACCCGTTCGTGGCATCCGGGAGCCTTAAGAGTTCTCCGTTACCGTTCATCCGAAAATGAATGGGAAGTGCATGCTTCCATCATCGTGTTAAGTTAAATCGAACCCAAATGTGAAATCTCATGTTTCAATTGTGCGTACGTGTCCACCGGACGTCCGATTTTCAAGTATTGAACCGTGTTCAGCGTCCGTGTGTTCAAAATGAGATCCGATCATGATCACCCAAAACGAAATGAGAAATGTAAAGTGAAATGCCTTCAAAATCATTGTGAAAGTAACATTTAACTGATTAAATGTAAATGTAATTCCCAAATGTGAATCCGTGTGCTGGAGGCAAGGGAATGAGTCTCAGAGGTTTCAAAGTGATTTGTGATCGTCTAAGGTATGAAATCTAATCTCTGTTGTGAACTTAGAATAATTTGTTGTGGATTAAGGGAATTTAGTCTCACCGATTGTGAATAAGGGAATTGAGTCCCACCGATTGTGAATAAGGGAATTGAGTCCCATTGGATATTGAGAATCGTGATGTGATCGGAAGGGAGTCCACATTGTGCTTGTGATGATATAATCTCCCGGTTGGAGATGTGTTTGATGAGATGATCTCCCGGTTGGAGATCTTGTGATGGGAATGAGATTCCCGAGATGTGATCTTGTGTGGCAAATGTGGATTTCCCTGTCCAAGTGTTGAACCTAATCTTGAAACCAGGACCCTGAGTCGTAGGGGTAGTATTCTTTAGTATACCATGTACATCGTGGTGTGAACCCGAGGAGTACTTGGCCACATATTCCGGTCGCTCGTGGGAGTGGGTGATGTATGTGGTATGCTTTAGGAAACTACTGTGGAAGAACGAGGATTGCCTTGGTCCTCGGGGGTGTGGGGTGTGTCGATCGACGCTACATATTGAGATATAGTTGTCTTGGTGATTGTTGCATGGATGCAACCGAGGGTCGTGTGCTACCGACCTAAAATAGTAGCCGTGGCTTTAGAATGTGTAGCGAACACATTCCTGTCCTCGTTCTCTCGCATCGTTGGTTAGTACGGTCTACTAGCCGGGGTCCGCAAAGATGATATAATAATGAAAATGAATAATGCTCAAGATATGAACTGCGAGAACTGTGTGAAACCAGAGATTCAAGATGTAGTCGTGTGACCTGTGGGAAGCTAGTGATTCCAAATGATGACCAATCAGTGTAACCGCGTGAACCGTGAGAATCAAGTGATTCCAGTTGTTTCTTGTTCCCTCTCCTGTTTCTTGATTATGGAGAGTATGTGTTTCCTTTCCCTGTTTCAGTTCTTGTACACGCCTTTAGAGAATTATTTATGATTACATTTGCTGAGCTGTTAGCTCATTCTTGCAGTTGTTATTTTTCCTTTCAGATGAGAACACTTAGCTGGCGCCAGATAGGTAGAGCAAGGAGAGGCTTGCTTGATGAGATTGACTGGACGGCGAGCGCAGTAAAGATTTGGACTCAAAGTTGGATCGGATTTTGAACAGCCACTTAGAGTTGGGCGTGGTCATTATTGTTATTGTTTTATGGTTTTTTTATACTTTCGCAATTTATGATGATGTAGTTATGCTTCTGCGTCTGTAATGATGTTTTGAGTCTTGTTTCATATTAGATGGCATCTCTCTAGATCCAGTATAATAGTTAGGGGTACTGTATTGGAGCCATGGATGATATGGCAGATGTGTGATCCTGTATGGTGTGTTGTAGGCTTTGAGTTAAGCCTTTTGATCAGTTGTGTGCTTGTACAGGATATTTGAACAGGTTGTACCGTTTGGTTTTTGTCCAATTGCAGAGGAAACTCTGCCGGATTTTCTATAGAGTCCATTGACGGAGGTTATTTAATGGAGAATAATCCAGTCTGTCACAGTACTATTTAGATTCTTAAGTATATGTTGAGGGCCTCAATATTGGAAATAAAAGGGACTTGGGACAGTTATCTGGCACTAACTGAGTTTGCATATAATAATAGTTATCAGGGTAGTATCGACATAACACCTTTTGAGGCCCTATATGGAAGAAACATAGATCGCCAATCCACTGAGAGGAGATTAGAGATAAAAGGATTTTAGGTCCTGAAATTATGAAAGAAATTACAGAGAAAATGAAATTGATTCATAATAATCTAAAAGTTGCTCAAAGTAGATTAAAAAGTTATGCAACTAGAGGAGGAAAGAATTGAGTTTTGAGGTAGGAAATTTTATTTTTCTAAAAGTTTCATCGTCGAAGGGAATGTACAGGTTTGGGGTGAAAGGAAAACTAAAGCAACGATTCATTGGTCCTTTTGAAATTTTGGAGGAGATTGGAGAGGTAGCTTATCGGTTAGTGTCACCACCTAGTCTAGTGGATATACACGATATATTTCATGTATCGATGCTTCAAAAGTACGTCCACGATCTTTCACATGTGATTGAGTATGAACCCTTGACTCTTAATAAGGATTTATCCTATGTTGAGGAGCCGATATGGATTTTGGATCGTAAGGATTAGAAGTTGCATGCTAAGACCATTCCCCAGGTGAAAGTGCTTTGGAAGAATTATTCACCAGAGGAGGCCACTAGGGAGCACAAAGAGGAAATCCAAAGCGAATATCCCCACTTGTTTTCTTGAGGTAAATAGCTCTGTGTAATTTTGAGAATGAAATTTCTTTAAGTGGGAGAGAATGTGAGGACCCGATCTCGAAAACATGATAATTTCTATTTATTAAGTTGATATAAATGTGTTTGAGATGAATGAATTAAGGAAAAATATGGGAGAAATTTGGCTTAGAGGCAAAATAAGCCCCTAGGGCATCGGCACTCGGGTGGCGCCTGAGGCACCGCCGGGGAATATTTAACAGAACGTGCCACTCGAGTGGCGCTCTATGACGGACCAGCTTATTTTTCCAATAAATAACCTCCATCAATGGTAACACAAACTAAGGCCCATAATTAACCTATGGGTTCTATAGAAATTTTGACAGAGTTTCCTCTGCAGTTGGACGAAAACAAAAAATATAACCTGCTCAAATACATCATGTACAAACACATCTAACAAAAATAATCAATACAAAGCCTACAACACAATACACAGGATCACATAATCAGCCATATCATCCATGGCTCTAATGACAGTATCCCCAACTACGGAACTGGACCTACAGAGATGCCGTCTAGGAAGAAACAAAATCCAAAAACATCAACACAACGCGGAAGCATAACTAGATCATCAAAAACCTACGAAAACATAATAAAGCCATAATATAACAATAAGCCACATCCATCTATGAGTGGCTGTTTATATTCTAGTATGATAGACATAACCCAATCTTCAAGCTTCGATGTCCAGCAACTCCCTTCAATGCAAGTCTCTCTCCTTGCTCTAACTAAACTGGCATTGGCTAAGTGTTCTCATATGGAAGGAAAAACAGTAAGAGTGAGCATACAACTCAGTAAATATAATCATACTCAATACTCGTAGGCAAATAATAGAACTGGAATGGGGGGATACAAGTAATCTCAATAATCATGAATTAGGAGAGGGAACAGGAAATATCTGGAATCACTAGATTCTCACGGTTACATCGATTAGGCATTATTTATTTTCATCATTATATCATCTTTGTGGACCCCGGTTAGTAGGCCGTACTAACCAACGAAGCGAGAGAACGAGGAAAGGAATGTGTTCGCTACACATTCTAAAGCCATGGCTACATTTTAAGTCTATAGCACTCGACCATCGGTTACATCTCCACTATGCAACATTCAACGAACGACTACATCTCCACTATGTAGCGTTCAACTAACGGCTACATTTTAGGCCTGCAGCACTCGGCCATCTCAACACGCCCCATATCCCCCGGGGACCAGGCAATCCTCGTTCTTCCACAGTAGTTTCCTAAAGCATGGTAGGAACATCACCCGCTTCCACGAGCGGCCAAAATACGTGGCCATGTATTCCTCAGGTTCACACTGCGATGGACATAGTAAGCTAAAGAATACTACCCCTATGAATCATGGTCCTAGTTTCAAGGTTAGTCTCCACACTTAGAGAGCAAAATCCACATTTGCCATACACATTCACAACTATAGAAATCTCATTCCCATCACATATATCTCCATCTGGGAGATCATTCCATCACAATGCACAATGTGGATTCCCTTCCATTTACTTGCTCGGTTCACAACTTTCTGTGGGACTCAATCCCATCATTACAATTCAATTCATGTTCACAAGAGAATTCCGAATTTCACACCTTCTATAATCACGTATCATTTTAGAAGCCTCCTGGACTCGTTTCCTTACCTCCGGCACATGGATACACATTTTCGGGGATTACATTTACGTTCAAACAATTAGACGTCACTTCCATACCAACTAAACAAGGGCATAACATGTATATTTTCCCATTTCATTTAGAGTAAACAGTGTCAGGCTTCTTTTAGAGCATCCGGATGCCGCAAATGGTTCGATCTTATGAGATCGGACATCCGGTGGATACGTACGCACAATTGGGACACGATGTTTCATATTTTGAGCTCGATTTAACATAATACGATGACGGAAGCATGCAATTTCCCCATTCATTTTCGGATGAACAGTAACAGGGGACTTTTAAAGCTCCTGGATGCTGCGAATGGGTTGAATCTTGCGGAATCGGACATCCGGTCGATATATACATATAATTGGAATGCGGGGATTCATATTCTAGAGTTGTTTCAACATTTTATGGAGGTAAAAGCTTGCAATTTTCCCCTTGGGTCTCAGGTGAACAGTATTAGTGCCCGTTTAGGGGGCTCGGACGCCACAAACGGGTTGAGACGTGCGAAATTGAACCCGCGGCCGACATATGTCCATCATTGGGACGTGGGGATTCACATTTTGATGTCAATTTCATGGTACACGGAAGGGAAATGGAAAATCCCCAATTTCGTGGGTTAGGGTTTTGGTGAAACCAAACTGAGTGGATCGGAGATGATTTGGACAAATAACTACATATTCCTTGGTCATTAATCGTGGGTTTCGTGATTCTAACATTTATAGTGGGTATCGACACAAGAATACCCAATAAAATCATGCAAAACATTGAAAGGGAACGAGAAGTGAGTATGAGAACACTTGGCTCAACGTGTGCTTTCACCTTTATAACTCGCTCTCAGACGGATTTGGACTCCAAGGTCTCGATCTCCTCCCTTATCTCACTAGAATCGGCATTCTCTCTCTCTCTAGAAGCTTCTAGCTCGTGGAAAATGAGGAAAATGAAGCACGACGTGGCTTTAAAACAAACTGGTGCTCGAGCGCACAGCAAGCGCAAGCATTCGGTCATAATCTGCTCGAGCGTGCGGCGAGGACGGGAAAATCTGGATTTTGGGCTCGATAGGTGGGCTCGAGCACACGGAGGGCGCAGGTCTGGCCCACGGCAAACCTGCAGTGAGCCTACGTCACGTTTTCACCGTTCGGACTCATTTTGACCATTCTAACCCAATCTTTCACATCCTTGGACCTTATTTTTGATTATAGAACCTTAATAAGTCATGATTATCGTAATTTAAAACACAAAATCTTATTTACAAAGTAACATTTCACGATTTATAGTTTTCATTCCCGATTTACCGATTCCGGCTCTTTGAGCTTTCTAATCCGATTCCTCCCACACCTTTTGACCACAATACACCTATGTTAACTTAATTACCTTCTAATTATTATAGTCTTAACTCGGAACCTCACATGCTTGAGGCACCACCTGAGCAAAAATAACAAAATCGGAGCGCCCCGTTCGTGCTCGGGCACGGTCGAGGATTTGTATTGGGCGGCTACTCGGTGCTTGAGCGGTGCTCAAGTGCCAGTCACGGGCCCAATCACGTAACTCTCTCATCCAGCATTTTAAATGGGATAATTAGGGATTTGGGGTTTTATTTCCAGCAGCCACGATGCAAAGAATGAAGGAGGGAAGAGAGGAAAGAGAGAGAAGAGAAAGAAAAGGGAAAAATCTACCGTCCAGTCTCTATCCAAGTTACGGTAATTGTAGATCGAGCTCAGGTAAGGGTACCTCAGACGTTATTTCTATTTTTACTGCTTTTCTGTATCTAAAAAATTGTATTTATGTTCTTAAAGTACGTTTCACCATGTTCTACATAAATAAAGCCTATTTTTGTAAATTATTCAGACAGATTTCATGTTTATATATACATACTATAATATTCTGCTTTGATTTCATGAAAATGCATGTGTTTGGTGTCCGTTTATCATCCTGAAATTTTGGCAAAGCCCTAAGTACGAAATTGAAGAGATTTTAATGATTTTTATCCAAAATGTCTGTTATATAAAAGTTAACCTATATTGAAATAAAGCTCATGGTGTAATTTATTTCTAAAAATTTTACACGGGCTAATACTGATAAATTACTGTAGACTTCTGAAGCAAAATTGAAGGGTTTTAGACCGTTACTGTGTATTTTGAAATAAATCTGAAGGGTTTTAAACTATTTCTATATATTCTGAAACTGATTGAAGAGTTATTGTAAAACTCTGACTGATTTATGAAATTGAAAAGGGTTTTCAGTTATGAAATAAAAAGAAAAAATATTTCTTATACTGATATTTTAGGACCCATGACTGATATACAGTCAGGTTAGGATATCCTGTATGCCTTAGAAAATTATGGTGGTAGTCCAGAATAACTCTGTCCATAAAGTTATTTATGATCCACCCTTCTTCAGAGTGTTAAACTAGAGGGTGGTTTACTGTTATCAACCGGTGTACTATACTGAATCCTGTGAGAAGGGATGTCCCACGAGATGGGATGATTGTTACTGGCTTTGATTGTGTGCAAACACAATCTATCCTTGATTATTCGCCCTCTCCGCTATTAGGGTCTACTAGTTGGCTCCTTTATTGATAGGAAAGAGATTTTCTATATTCTGTAGAATTAAAACCGATTTCTACTTTCTAAAACTTAAGTGTTTTTTATTCCCAAAAGTTTTGTAAATTATTACTTTATAGCGTTTATGCTTCAACATGCATCTGTATCTATTTTACTACATTTTGTTTAGCATAAAAGTTTTTACTGCATACCTGCATGTACCTTGCTGGGTTTTGACTTACTATTTTACTGCTTTCCCCTCTAGATGAGACTGTAGAGTTGTTACCAGACGAGGAGTGATCCAAAGCTCAATCTAAAGACTTCTGAAGATCTGAAGTATTTTGAAATTATCTTGAAGAAATAGTTGGATGTAAAGATCAGACTTTGATATATGATTTTGTATATGGATCTTATGCCTATGGATTCTAATATATAGAAATGCATGTTATGTACGTGATGAAACAACAAACTATACTTCTACAGGTTAATCGTTCTGCTTCCGCCATATACTTTCTGATTTCTGTACAGGTCCTAGATGGCATCTCTTATATGTATCTGATATAGTGGATAGGATTATATATAAGCTATTGATGGCATTTGTGGTCCTGTGAAAGCATGTTCTAGGAAAATTATGGTATTAATGGATAGTTGTGTGCATGTACTGGTTTGTTATACTGGTTCATATACTTGTTTTGTACAGGTTCATATTTTGATTTAGCCTAATTTTAGAAAAAACTCTGCCCATTTTTTCCTAAGACTTTAATTAAGAGTCGGGTTTCTGTTCGTGTTCTGAATGACGGAATTATATGAGGACAAAAAAAAATCTGTTCCGTCATACTCTTGGCCGGCCAGGAAATTCGTTCTGTCAACCAAGACACAAGAGATGTCACTAGGAACCCAATGTACTCAACTGTAACATCTTGCAGAAGCATACTATTATTCATTAAATTTCACAGCGGAATTGTCCTACAAAATTTCCTAAAATAACCTAATGAAAATTACATCAAGATCGGTCCTTAATGCTTTGTAAGGCCGGATCATCTATGAGGTTTTGGGTTTAAGGGTATGGTAGTTAAGAGGTAATCGTCGTATTGGTAATTAATAATAGACCTATTGAACGATGTGGGGATGTGTACCTGGTGAAAAATTAGAAAATAATTCAGAATTTCTTCGGCTAAGGTGTGGGGCCAGCAGCATGCGCCCGCTGGCTGCTCGAGCTCTGCTCGAGTGGAATTTCCATAGGCATGCTCACCCGCTGGCCGCTCGTGCTTCGCTTGAGTGGAAATTCAAGAACCTCGCCCACACACTGGCCGCTCGAGCTTGAATTCCAGAATGTCCCCCGCCTGATGCTCGCTCGAGCCGCGCTCGAGTGGTGGCACGATATAAAGTCGCGTCCTGCCTTCTCCTCTTCATTTTTCTCACGGCCCTAGGGTTTTTAGAGAGAGAGAGGGGTGATCTTAGAGAGAGAAAAGGGGAGAACGAGGTCCAGGAGTCCAAATCCATCCGAGAGCCAGTTATTAAAGTGAAAGCACGTGTCGAGGCAAGTGTTCTCATACCCACTAACTTTCCTCTTTCGTTGGTTTTTGTTGATTATCGAGTATTTTTATCTCGATACCCACTCGTGACCTAGAAAATGTAGTACCCGTATCTTGAGACCAAGGATGGTATGGTTTGTTGGTTGATTTACTCACCGATTCGTCCGGTGGAGCTTCGTAAAACCATAACCCACGAAATTTTTGGGTTTTTCCCATTTCCCACCTGTGAATCGTTAAGTTGACTTCAAAATGTGAATCCCCACGTCCCTATTGTGTATATATGTTGGCCGCGCGAGTGATCTCGCATGTCATGACTCGTTCACGGCCTCCGAGTCCTCTAAAAATGCACTATTACTGTTCATCCATGATTAAAATGTGAAATTACATGTTTTGCTTCTATCTAATTGTGATGAGACTCATGTTATGTGTTGATGTGAAAGTGTAAGTTTCAAAATGTATGTTTGTACATCAGAAGCATGGGAATGTGTTCCAGAGGCTTCTTGGGTGGTGGTTGTCCACCAGAGGTAAGGAATCTCAAACTCCTTGCGAACTCGAACTAAATTGTTATGAAAACTAATTCCAAAGAAGGAATAAAGTTAAGTACATGGAGGGAGACCCACTAGATATGTCATGGTGAGCGTGATCTCCCGGATGGAGACGGGTGATGGGGAATGGGATTTCCCTAGATTATAAATGAGTATGCCAAGTAGTAGCTCCTCCCTCCCGAAAAGTTGAACCTTGAAACTAGGACCATGGTTGATAGGGGTGGTGTCCTCTAGCTTGCCACGTACATCATGGTAGGAACCCAAGGAATACTCTGACCGCCCTTGGGGGTGGGTGATGTTCATGGCATGCTCTAGGAAACTACGGTGAAAGAACGAGATTTGCCCTGGTCCCCGGGGGATATGGGGTGTGTTGGCCGAGTGCTGCGGGCCTAAAATGTAGCCGTTTGGATGTTGCATAGTAGAGATGCAACCGATGGTCAGGTGCTGCAGATCTAAAATGTAGCCGTGGCTTTAGAATGTGTAGCGAACACATTCCATTCCTCATTCTCTCGCCTCGTTGGCTAGTACGACCTACTGGCTC
The DNA here is from genome assembly GCA_025585075.1 of Nepenthes mirabilis. Taxonomy (NCBI): domain Eukaryota; kingdom Viridiplantae; phylum Streptophyta; class Magnoliopsida; order Caryophyllales; family Nepenthaceae; genus Nepenthes; species Nepenthes mirabilis. The sequence continues at coordinate 5,535 of JAODPA010081022.1, read as the reverse complement.
TGGGGTCCGTAAAGATAAAGGTTAAAATGAAAATGAATAAAATGTAACTGACATAAATAAGTGAATCGGACAATCCCAAGTGTTTTTCTCCCTCTGGCGTTCCCTTGTATTGTTCCTGTGTCATCGTTCGTTCCAGCTATTGTTTATCGTTACCTGTTGTTAGTTAGTGGTGTATGATTTCATTTGCTGGGCTTTATGCTCACCCTTACTCTATCTTTTTCAGATGAGAACGCCTTGATACCTGACGAGGCCGAGTAAATCATAGAAGCTCGGTAGATAGCTGTTTTGCGCGCAGTGCTCAAGATTTTGACTTAGACTGATCTGATGTATGACAAGGATCTTTTTGGGTTGACTTTCGTAACTGATAAATCTTGTATGGCGATATCTTATGATAGTGGATGATGAATGACTTATTTATGTATCAGTCCGCTGTGTATTGTGGTCTTTATATGCTTCCGCAGGTCTTGCCTTGTGGTGAGTTCGAGGTTCCTAGTTGGCATCCTTCTTTGCCGGTGTCATCTGGATCACGTCGCCGGAGCCACGTCGGTTGTTGTGGCATTTAGATCCTGTGTGGTTTGTCATTGGACTTTATGGATTTTCTTGTGAATTTCTTTGGATAATTGTGTAGGGTTGTTTTTTAGGTGTTTGTATTTTAGAAATGTCCAATTTACAGACAAAACTCTGCCCAATTTTCTGTAGAAATTTATTTTTGTCATTTTGCCTGCTTGTCTCTATCTTTCTGATGGAGGTTATTCGATGGAGAATAATCTGGTCCGTCACGTCATCCATTCTCTCTATTTTAGTCTATCCATCTTTAAACAAAGCTTTCTCGGTTTGTTTAAATCCTTATTTGTCTGATCAATTTTCTTATTGACTAGCATAAACTTACAATCATCTGAAAGTTAGATAGAGGGGAGTGAGTGGCAAGCCTAGCAAGGTACCCATATGTATAAATCATGCATAGTCACAGACAGTGCAGAAACAGACAAACATAATAAAGGCATTTATGCATGCAGATCATAAAATATGGCCAGAGTCAATTTCATTAAAATATGTGCCAAAGTTCATACGTCGGTGTCAAGTTCTGAAGTTCATAATGCAAATGTTTGAAGTTCATAAATCATTGTCATGTTTATTAGTCCTTCCATTCTTAACTCCATTATTCAAAGGGACCTAAGCTAGTAAACCCTACCAGCTGAGGGGGCGAGTATTCGAGGATAGATTGTGTTAACTCCACACAATCAAAGGCCCAAGTTCAAAAGTCATATCCACTTCCTCCTTGTACAATGCCCCGAGGACGGCGGTTGTATCATATCATTTCCACCCTGTACAATACGCTGAGGACAACGGTCATATCATATCATTTCCTCCCTGTACAATGCCCCAAGGACGGCGGACCACGTATCACTCTATAGACAGAGCTATCCCAAATTACCACCGTAACGTTCTAAGGCATACCGGAGAATCTTATTTGACTGTGTAACAGTACTACGTCCGATCTTAATACATTTATTCATAGTTCGTATTCAAAATTCATCATATTTTAAAACCGATTCAAAGTTCACACATTCCATACTCCGGAAAAATTCAAATGGCCGATTCAAAGTTCACCTTCCATATTCCAAACAAATTCAAAAGGTTGATTTAAAGTTCACATATTCCATATTCTGGACAAATTCGAAAGGCCCTTCATATTTTGACATTCTAGTTCCATGGAGGGTTTTCATGCAAAGTAATCCGGTCGTAAATTGAACATTAAATATGGGCCAAAACGTGAAATTAGATAAGGACATAAATTCAAAGTCAGAAGTTACATTTTCATAATCATGAAGCTTAGATCAAAATCATGACATTCATACATCTTTCCTGACAAAACTCAAGAGATGGGGTTTCAAAGCGTAACTAACAAAATATAGATATTCGAAAGCTGTGAGCATAGAAAACAAGTTCTGAAGTACTCTTGGAAATCAACAAATGACCGGACTTCTTTTAAATATGCAAATATCCAGACTTCATGCATTTAAGTCAATAACCGAACTCTTTTAGACGTGCAATTTTCGGACATCTTTAAATATACAACCAGCCAGACTTCTTAAGACTTGCAGATAAGCGAAGTTCTTTCATGATGCAAATAACTAGACTTCATCAAATATGCAAATGACCAAACTTACGCAAATAACTGATTTTCATGTAAATATACAAGTAATCAGACTTCATGAAAACAAGCAAATGGCTAGACTTCCAACAAAAGCAATTAATCAAAGTTCTTAAATGATGTATTCATAAACATTAATGATGTGCAGAGAAAGCAAATTATGCTTTACGTAGAGACTTAACAACGAGAGCATGATAACAATAATGCTTAACAGATTCAAAACATGAATTTATTAAAAAAATAGGATACACTTGCCTAGAATTACTCATCAATTCCTTATTCATGTCTGGCCTGGAAATTCTTCCCTTCCTTTCTTTCATCTCTTACTCCTCGCGTCTAAACTTGCTCTTGAATCCCTGTATCCGGTATTTATAGGCGATGGGGTGGTTGAGAGTAGGTAGGACAGGTCACCTACTTCCAATATTTTATTCATATCCCCTTTTCAAAAGAATTTTAGAGAATTCCTGAGAAATCCAAAGCAGGTGGGAGTAGGAAGGAGTAGTTCACCAACCTATAACGGGCCACTCCGGCCTTTAGCCAAAATCAGTCAATGATTCATTCTTTGCCTTTTGTCAACTCTGGTCAACTTTCCTTAACCAGTCAATATTTTATTTTGCTATCTTTCTTCTTCGATTGTCTTATTAACAATTTACTCTGGTCATCTCCTTCTAAATCTACTCTGGTCTTTAGTATTTTTGGGTAAGGCATTTTATTCTGGCAAAGTTACTTTAAGAATTCACTTTGGCATTATCCTTTAAAATTCACTCCGGTTTTATCCATATCATCAATGTTATCCATTATCCATTTATTATGTACTCCAGCAGGTCACCAAACCATCATCATCTCTTCATTAACTTTCGTCTTCTAAACCATTATCAACTTCGGCCTCCATTACATCACCATCAACTTTGGCCTTCACACTATCAACATCAACTTTGGCTTCTATTTTCTTCAATCATCAATCTCGCTTCTATATCTTCATTCACTTCAGTTTCACCAACATCATTATATTCGTCCAGCCTTACCTCTCTAACCAACATCATCTTTGCTCACTTATCAAACTGGTCACCTTCATCACACACTAGGCCACTTCGTCCTTAACACATACAAGGCCACTCCGGCCACATCGCACACACAAGGCCACTCAAGTCTCACTTCACACATAAGGCCACTCCGGCCTCAACACACACACAAGGCCACTCCAGCCTCACTTAACACACAAGGCCACTCTCGCCTCACTTCACACACAAGGCTACTTCGGCCTTTACAATTTCACTCCCTAATTATTATGTTATTTTTGGGATCGGGATCTCACATATTTGGGTCAATATTGTGATGGCCTTATCGATGAATTCAGAAACTTTTGGGAGGTGTATGAACTCTATTCGAGGATAGCATCTTAGCTTATGAAGTGCAATTAGCCATGTACTCTATTGGGGGAGAATGTGAGTTTGATTAAGGGAAATGTTATGTTGGGCATGTAGTTTCTTCAAGAGCATGAATGTGGTTTCATTGGGCTTTGAACAGTGGCTCATTTAGGAAGGACTAATTGAGGTCATGAAAATGCATGTTTCTCTTGGGTCTAGGTGAATTTGAGAGGATGTCCGCTAAGTGCCCCTCAAGGATTTACAATGTTCACGGAGCGTTAACTTAGAAGCGATCAGTATCCGTTAGAGTAAGATACGTGGGAAAAACTTTCAAGAATTGAATGGTAGGTTGTCGACCATGTCGTTTGGGTTTGTCCCTGATGGATCAAGTATATTATATTAGAATGTGGTGCTTTTGAGGAAGATTTAGGTCTATATTTTTCCTGTAATATACATGGGTGTTTGCCTTTGGATAAGTGGAGGAGAAGTCCATGATCAGAGTTGCTCCACCCGTGGGTTGGAGTTAGGAAATGAAGTCTTTCCTTTGAGAACTTATAGGTGTTGCTTTTAGAGTTAGTCATAGTTTAATGATTTTAGGAGTCCGAATAGTTGTAGTTTCTAGCGGGTGAATCTGTTTAAGAGATTGCGAAGATGAACCTCCGTGTCTTTTAAGGAAAGTGAGACTTAGTGCTGATAATTGACGTAGGGAGTCTTTAGACTTGATATGCTTTCGGTGCTTTGAAGGAGATGTGAAGGTAAATCGCGAGTAGGTGCTAATACTTAGAAAATGGGATGTTGTATTTTTGATTTGGGAGACAGAATCGTATTCGAAGTATTGGAGCTATGAAATTATGAAATGATAAATCCTCATGGTTTTGCTTCGGGGTTGTTAGAACGGCAAGGATTTTGGTGTTTGAATAATTATGGATTAGCTTTCGAGGATGATCCATTTATTGCGAATTTGGGTAATGCATGCAGGTCAAATAGGATAGCTCGTTGGTGTGCCAACAAGATTATAAGTTTACTGAATATTTAGGTTTCAAAACTTAGATGGTGATTTGAGATTGTGCAGAATTATTGAGTGATCGTCCGAAGATTAAGGACTTTGCTTTACTTGTATTGATATTTTTGGATTTTCTTAGGCCTATAGCTGTCACATAACCTAGGTGTCTGATAGGAGTCATGGATGCAAGTTGTAGGAAGATCTTTAATATGCAAATAAATGATTAATCAAAATGGCGAAAGTGTGTGTGGGCTCACAACTTCTCTAGGTCTCAGGGTATGATTGAGGCTTAAAGTGAATGATAATGTTTTCAATGTAGGAAATTACTGATTGGCTGATAAGTTGCCCATTCATTGTCGATTTGGATCATGCATTCCAGTGATATGTCAGTTTGTTGACATGCCAATAGAATAATGAGAATATAAAGTATTTTGACTTTGAGGTTTGATTGTGATTTGAAATTTATGCTAAAATATTAGTCAAACTCGATCAGAGAATTTTAGGCATCAAGTTGAATTAGATATGGTGATGAATTACAGATAGATGATTCATAGTTAGATAATTAATTAGAGTTTCGCAGCAAAATTGTTGCGAACCCACATATTTTAAGGTTCAATTTGAGGCTTAGAAGGAATGATCTTCTCTGAGGCCTAGCGTAAGTTGAAGTAAGGATTCTTAGCTGTTTAAGATTTTGAGCTGAGTTGGAGAGGTAGTTAATAAGTTTGATTTACCTTCGAATTTGGTAGATTTAGATTTTTAATAGCATGCATTAGTTAATAAGGATTGGAATAATTCAAATGCTTACGGTTCTCCGGGATAATCATCTAATCGAGGAAATGACTTGGGAGCGCTAGAAAGAATCTAAAAAGCTTACGTATGATTATGGAATATCAAGGTTCGTTAAATTTTGAGGACGAAATTTCTATAAATGGGGGAGAATATAATTTGGTTTATTTATTTATTTTAGGTAATTTGGGTATGATAAAAATTAATTAAATATTATAAATTTT
>JAODPA010081011.1:0-26504 GCA_025585075.1 Nepenthes mirabilis | reverse complement strand
ATTTAAATTTAGATTAAATATAAGGCAAGTGGCCAGCCTTGGTGCCAACGTAAGGCTGAGATGGCCCAACAACTATAAGAAACCCAAGAGACAAACTCTAAGGGACATGATTACATACTTGCTTAGACACGGCCATAAACACCCATATTTAAAAGCCCTTAAGAGACCACTCTCATCCCAAAGAGTCTCCCAAGAATTTCTCCACAATTTTTGGTCCCTTAATACCAAAGCCACTCCCCGCGAGAACATCACACCCGATAGTCGCTCCACGCCGAGCGCGACCTCTAAGTCAGACTCACGAAACCCACATTATTGTATCATCATGGATATCCTTCATCCTTATATCTTTTCATCTTTTGTGAAAGATTACTGATTTGAGTATCATATGATAAACCGGTGAGCCAATCCCGCTAATCCTCTAACTTTTTGTTTTCAAGTTGTGGTGTATAGGATTCAAACTATAGAAGATGGAGACTAAATCCGCTTTAATTTGACTTGAAGATCAAGCGACACCCTAATCCGTCAGTAACTTGGATCCAGGATGCATTATTGGTGCCGTTTATGGAAAGGCAAATAAAAGGCCTAACCACCATCCATACATAAGTAAACATGGTCAATATCAGAGCCCATACCAGTGCTCTGGCCAAGGACATCGTCCCCTATGGTGATGACCCCTCTGCAGGTATTCATGCAAAGGAGCGACTGGCACCCTTTATGTGGGCATTCATCGACCGGATGGATAATATATCCCAAATGCTATAGACCATTTTCCTGTGCCGACATAGGTTGGGGGCTCCTTCTTCCACTCCCCGCACTTTGGCATCAAAACAAAAAAGCCCAAGGAAGAAGCGACTAGCTTGAAAGCCAGGACGCCCAGACAACCTCATAGCTAGAGCAGCTTCGAGCGATGAGGTTCGGTCCCATTTGGAGGCCTGACTTGTTCGCAAGACACTGGACGAAAGCCCAAAGCGGCAAAATCCTCATTATTCACATGACTAGTAGAGGCGCCTGACTTGAAAAAGAGCCTCATGCAACGTCCAGCCAACCAGCAATAGCAGCTGGCTAACCTCATGCCGCTCACTAAACCACTCAGAATTGAGAACCTACTTCAACACAAAAAGGGCTGTAGTCTCCTCTCGATTGAAAAAATGAGTGAAAAAGATATGGCAGCATGTCTTCAAGGGAGATGCCAATAGATGCTACACAGATCTAAGGCGATCGCCATCCATGATGGAAATCTGGATGCGACCGCTCCCTCAAAAGTTCAAGATGCTAGAGGGGGAGAAAGACAACATTGGCACCTTGCTTGCATCAAGTCGGGGCCAAGTGAAAGTCTAAGGAGTTTCCTGGCTCAATTCACTACCGAGGCCCGCCGAAAACCCGGGCTGACAGACAAGGTGAAGTTGAGCACCTTCATATCAACTTTGAAGATGGGCAAGTTTTTAAAAAATTTGACCCACAAGGACCCCTAGACTTTCCTTGAAATTGAAGTCGTCGCCAGTACTTATGTGGCAACTAAAGAGGCCAACAAGTCCAAGCATCCAGAGCACACAGACCACTACCACAAGGGGTAACCGAATGGAAGGAAGAGAAATGGAGATAGTTTTAGCTCTTGAGATTCGAGGAAGCAGCCCATGGTGAAGACGGGATCCCAAAGGGAGTTTGGACCCTTAAACCTAACTTCTCTGAATGACCCCAAGACTAACATATCTACACAGATTCGAGAGAAAAAATTCTTAAAGTGGTCAAAGCCGGCCAAGAACCATGAGGGAGGAAATCAGATGAAGTACTGTCAGTACCATTGATTTTCAGGCCACAATACAGAGTCTTGCTAGACTCTATAAAAAGAGATTGGGGAGTTCGTCCAAAGAAAACACCTGACCAAATTTCTGCAAAACCCAGAGTAAGGGCCTAGAGGAGCAATTGAAGAAAGTACAGTGCAGCAGTAGCCGAGAAACCAAGTCGCAATTAGAGTAGTTAACATGGTGGCAATTTGACCGGACTGCCCTGCAGACTAATTCGGGACCTCCGCAAAGAAATTAAGGATAGAAGTTAGGGATAATGTTATTAGTTTTAGTAAGGAAGATATATCGCATGTAATGACTCCCCACTCCGACCCTCTAGTTGTAGATGTACTCATTCAGATAGTATTATCGATTACCAATTAAAATGAGTCTTTATTAGTAATAAAAGTTCTCATGATTTGCTTTACCTAGACGCTTATTTTAAAACGAGATTAAAAAAGAGTCAACTGAAACCTGCCGAAGGGCCCCTCTACGGACGAGATAACGAACCAATGCCCGTCTAAGGAACCATCCATCTAGAAGTAACCCTGGGAGCGTACCCCAGGATGGCATCTCGCATACTAATATTCCTAGTGATTGACTTGCCTTCGGTTTATAATGTCATTCTAGGCTGACCCTGCCTAATTGCGTTTTGGGCCATGACATCAATCACGCACTTGAAGATGAAGTTCCCTATGGCCTACGGAATCGAAGAGGTATTGGATGACCAAGTGATTGGCCGGACGTGGTACCCATCCCAGGTTACCCAGGCCACTCCAGATCGGCGAATGGATGACTTTGATCACAAAGATGAGGCAACTTTGCAACAAGTCCAATTTGACAAGATGACCAACCACGCTCCTCTGAACCCGGACGATTTGGAGAAATGTGCGTAGAAGGGAGGCTCACTTGTTGGACCCCTACACAACTAGCTAATCACCTTCCTTCGACAGAACTTTGATATCTTTATGTGATAAACCTAATTCGGCACCTGGAAAGGGTCCACCTAAAATATGTCCATTAGAAACTAAATACAATCCACAAGGAATTACCTGTATAAAAATATATATCACACAAACACACATGGAATATGATCAAATGTATTTCCAGAATACATTTAACTTTTCATATTTTAGTTCTGATTCCATTAGATTCTAAAACATGCAGAATTTTTTTTATCTTTGCGAACCAGAGCTAGTAGGTCTTACCAACTAACGGAGTAACCGAACGAAGAAAGGAATGAGTATACTTCAACAAATTTTAAGACACTACACATGCAATTCAACGTCCTGTGGCAAGTGGTATACATTTAGATGCCATAAACTTATACCACCATAGCATGTCCCGTGGCCAAGGAACAGTCCTCGGTCTATCACTGTAATATCTTAAGGCATTTTGAAAAATATTATCCTCTAATATACAATTTCCTTGGTCTAGTTTTCCTGATTACTTATTCTTAAAGGAAGTTCCACCTTAATTCTTAACATAAAGTTCTTACTCCCAGGAAAATTTTTCATCAAACTTAACAAATTGTAGAGTTCCCTTCTTATTCTTTTCCATATCAAATACACATATATTTTGGCTACAGATATTTGTATCCTTGTTCTTATGGACTTAAATCTTCACATGACTTTAAATATATACACAATTTAACATAAAGCTTAGAAAAAATTAAAAAAATTCATACCATATTGATTCAAACATAACTTTATGACTTCCAAACAACAAATCCCTTCATACAAAATATCCAACATAATTTCCGAAGCATACAGAATAACATATACAAAATACATCTAAATAAATATCAAACAATTCGGGTGAAAATATTCACAAAACGACAAATCTAATTTTCTAAAACTAAATCATGCATAAACCCCAAAATAATTGGGCAAAAGGGTGAAGCGGGAGATTAGGGTTTCCACAAAACCTCACAAAACTACCAAATCGAACATAAAATCAACACATATACATGCTTAAGATATGCGTATTTTAAAATACATGATTGGATCGGCATTTGAATAAAAATAGCCAAAAGGAATGAAACAAAAAGAGTAACAAGAAAAAGAAAATTATATTGATGTACTTGTCTCGATCTGATTTACAACTTCTTAAACTAGCTCTAACCTAGAAACGGACTCGAATGCCTCGATCTCTTCTTCTCCACGCTCTCTCTCTCCCCTTTCTTATTTCTTCTGGACACTGATTGAAAAGCTGACTCTGCGGAGCACTAGTTGGGCGCTGCTCGAGCACCATAGCTTTAGAACTCGCGCCTTAGGCACTCATTGGGTATGCCTCGGGTGTGCCCATTCTGAAAAATGTGCCTCGAGTGCACCACGGGCGTGACTTAGGTACCCTGGGCGGGCTCTAGGTGCCACTCAGGCGCCGAGCCTCCTTCCAATCTAGCTTCCAAAACTTAATTTTTCACATACCCACTACCTAATTTTAATTATATTAACTTAATTACTACTAATTACTATATTTTGGTAATTGATACCTTACATTTGTAGGGACCCCTGCCAACGTGCACAGGATATCGACCGAAGTGATGGTTTACAAGTTGGGTCTCAATCCGGATCACAGGCCCATCGGGCAGAAATGGAGAAATCACTCCATTGAAAAGTTCATTGCCATTTGAGAGGAGGTAAAAAAGCTGCTTGATGTCGGCTTCATCTAAGAAGTCTAATATTCGAATTGGCTCTCTAACATAGTTCTTGTCAAAAAGAGAAATGGAAAGTGGTGAATGTGCGTTGTCTTTACTGATGTAAATAAGACGTGCCATAAGGACAGCTTCCCGCCGCAGAGGATCAACTTACTGGTCGACACCACCTTCAGGCATAGACTGCTCAATTTTATGAACTCATTACAGGGTTACAACAAGATTCGGATGAGTCTCAAAGACGAGGGACATACTTCTTTTATGACGGTCCGGGAAAGTACTGCTACAAGGTTATGTCCTTCAGGTTGAAAAATGTGGGTAATACGTACCAGCGACTTGTGAATAAAATGTTCGAAACCCAAATTGGTCGGAATATAGAGGTGTACATGGATGACATACTCATCAAACATAAATCCACCAATGACCATATCTATGACCTCAATGAGGTTTTCGGCGTGCTCTGGGCACGTCGGATAAAGTTGAACTCAAGCAGACTTCAGATTCGTCCATAGTTCTCGGTCGCTCTCATGGCCATCCGTCTGAGAATGATACACTGTGCTAAACTTTAGATTCGTCCATAGTTCTCGGTGCAGACTCTCTCAAAACTTAGAGACGAAATGTGGATTGCAATCGGACACAATTGATGCCAGCACACTATGAAATTTAACAATCTCATTAATATACAATTGTGCCAAGTGATCACATAAATATGTCATCTGAATGGAAAAGAAATGAGCCGATTTCGTTAGCCAATCCATAATTACCCAAATTGCATCATTATTCCTTAGGGTCCTAGGGAAACGCATAATAAAATCCATGGTAATATCTTCCAACTTTCAACTCGGAATAGGCAAAGGCTGCAACAAACATAAGGGTTTCCTCCTCTCAGCTTTCAGTTGCTGGCAAATAAGGCATCTACTAACAGAAGCTACAATCTCTCTTTGCATATTCCTCCACCAAAACATCTTCTTCAAGTTTTGGTATATCTTATTAGTTCCTGGGTGGATAGTGTACCTGATTCGATGAGCCTCATTCATGATCTTTACAAATCTCCTCTAATATCTTGCCATGCCGAGAAAACTCCTAACTTCAATTACCGAGGCAGGTCTATTCCAATTAATAACTACCTATACCTTCTTTGGGTCTACAACAATGCCTCTGTTTGAAATCATATGTCCCAAAAATATCACCTCCTCAAACCAAAACTCACATTTATTCAATTTAGTATGCAGTTTTTCCTCATGAAGCACTTGGAAAGCAATCCTCAAATGAGTTTCATGCTCCTCGTGACTCTTAGAATATTTCAAAATATCATCAGTAAACACCACCATAAATTTATCCAAATATGGTCTAAACATCCGATTCATCAGATCCATAAAAGTAGCAAAAGCATTAGTAAGACCAAAATGCACAATAAGAAATTCATAGTAGCCATACATTGTTCGAAAAGCTATCTTGGCCACATCCTCCTGCTTAATCCTCAACCGGTGATATCCCGATTGCAAATTAATATTAGAAAATACCCGAGATCCTTGTGATTGGTCAAATAAATCATTAATGCACGGCAATGGATATTTATTTTTTATCGTGATTTTGTTCAATTCACGATAATCCACACACAGCTACAAAGACCAGTCCTTCTCCACAAACAGTACCGGTGCACCTCGCGAAGATACACTCGGCCTAATAAAACTCTTATCTAACAATTCTTACAATTGTACTTTCAATTCCTTTAATTCAGTAGGCACCACACGATAAAATGCCTTCGAAATCGGGCTAACACCAGGAATAACTCCAATGTCAAATTCAATTTTTCAATGAGGGGGTAACCCAGACAACTCATCTAGAAATACATCCTCAAAATCACATACAACCAAAATATCCTTCGTCGGTACACTGTGACTCCCAATGGTGCTAGTATATGTTAGATAGGCCTAGTATCCACTTTTCATCAAATGCTTAGCATGTAAATCCGAAATCAATACAAGCATCTTTTTCTTCCTAATGCCTTAAAAGAAGAATGATTCAACTCCAAATATCAAAACACACCCTTTTAAGAAAATAATTGATACTGGCATAAATTTAGCTAGTCAGTCTATTCTCAAAATAATATCAAAATCACACATATCCAACAATATCAAATCCACCATCAAATGCATCCCATTCACCTTCACCAAACACTCCAGATACATAACATTAGTAATTACAACGATCCGGTAGGTGCCGATACTGCTAAGGAATAATCTAGAATTCTCGGAGTGGATACAATATAGCATGTCAATTACGGAGAAATAAAATAGTGCGTAGATCCAGAATCAAATAAAACAGAAGCTGAAACTCTACAAATAAGAAGGGTACCTTCCACCACGTTCAGGGATGCCTTAGCGTCCTGTATGGTCACTGAAAATGCTTTAGCCAAAATAATAGGCTTCTTTGCTTCCAGCCTCCTTGGCAGTGGGCAATATTTGATTAAGTGGCCCTACTGACCACAATTAAAACAATCCCCCATCGCTTTAAAACAGGGCTTCCTTGTCTGCTTCTTCCCGCAATGAACACAGTCAGCTATTAACACTGAAGAACTCATCACCGACTGAACCTCAGTAATACTCTTCCCCTTATCCGCCGTCTTCGCCCTTTTTGATGGCTCAGAGGGTTCCAAACTTGATCCCATGCAATAGTTTGCCCGACTAACTACCCTCTTAGTGAAGAATTTCTAAGTCTCCAACTCCCTCTCAAATATCAAAGCTCAATCCAAAATCTCTATGTAGGTTTTAAGCTTCTAAGCTACTAGTTGCCTCCTAATATCATTTCTCAACCCCATTGCTGAAACTTTTTAGCTTTCCTCAATTCATCCTCTACAATATATGAAATATATTGAGATAATTCAGTAAACTTCGCATCATATTTAGCTACGGTATGGTTCCCTTACCTAAGCCGCATAAATTCTTACTCCTTTTGATCTTGAAGACTAGATGTGAAGTATTTTTTTCATAAAAGCTTCTTCAAATATTTCCCAAGTAATATCATCACCGGGCACTTCCAATGCCCATTTCTTCATAGACCACCAACTATCTACTTCACACTTCAGTTTGTACGCCGTAAAAGTAACCTTTTCACGATCAGAGTATTGGATCATCGTAAAAATCTTCGTCATCCTCTGGATCCAAATATCCGCCATCGTCGGATCTAGTTCTCCCAAAAATTCAGGCGCCCTCTCCACCGTAAATTTATCGAAATCCGTCAGGGTAGGGTTTACTGGGGCCGACTCTGGTGCAGAAATCAGAGCCATATGACATTGCTCCATTGATTCGATAATATTCGTCATTCTCCCCAATAAATTCAGATATTTTGCCACTTGATCTTGGGGAGTACTGGCGCCTTCGCGGGTATTTCTTCTATCGCTTCTACTAGCTATACTATATCCTATAACACAAAACATTGCAGTATTAATAAACCTCAAGAAATCAGGTTAGAGGGAGGGGTTAACAATAACTCAATATAATTTAGGATTAACCTAGGGGATAATACCTAAACATCCTATCTAATCCTAATTACCCTTAACCTATTCCTACTTAAACTTAAACCTATGCTTCTGCTTTAAAATCGATCAATCCTAAGATATCTCTTTTTTTTTTATACTAGCTGTGATGAAACAAGTCATTTTTTTAATGACCTCCGTCAATTTATACTTAAACAAATTAAACTAATGCACTACTAATTTATTTTATTAAATTTTATAGAAAATCAGACAGAAGTTTCTCTAAAACTGTACAAAAGTTAATACAAACAACTTGAATAAACATACAAATAAATAGACTTTAATAACCATTCATTCATAATACAAATACAGGATCATCAAAATGTCATATTCATCCATACCTCCAACATAACAATCCTATCCACTATATCGGTTCAAAAGGGATTTGCCAACTAGGAACCTATACAAATGCAACGTCAAAATGCAGAAGCAACTATAGCCATAAGATCATCTGCAGAAGCAAAACAATACATATACATCCATGATAATATATAACATGCTATGTCATCATAATCTACAACATCCATCCATAATACTAGATTATATACATTCACAATTCATCAACTCTTCCAAAATCTTCAAAAGACTACAAGGCCTAACAAGTTTTCTTAACTAAGTCCTTCTTTTACTCCAACTTATTAGGCATTAGCTCTATGGCATCATCTGAAGGGGAGACAAAACAACAAGAGTGAGTCAAAACCCAAACAATGTACCATAAAAATAAAAATATGCAGAATTTGCATAAACATATATATATAATACTAGAAAATTGGCATGACATGATTAGTGAACAAAAGACATGCAGAAACAGGAGAAAGTATGGAACGGTCTGGAAACATGAGTTTAGAGACAAAAATCCTATTTTATTTCCTATATTTTTTCCGTTAGTTATTTCCTTAACTATTCTTAATCAGAAAATGTGTCAAAAATCAAAGATCAGTTCAAAAGCTCGCTTATCCTTTAATTTAACATTTACTATCCTAGGGACCCAAACTAGTGGACCTTACTAGTCGAGAGAGTGAATAATCGATGATATATTGTATTCACTTCACATAATCTAAGCCCAAAGCTCAAAAGTTTAAAGTTCAAAGTTCTCATTCTCAAAATTCCACCCCGAGGGTGAAATCGTTCAAAATGTCTATCCTCCAAAATTAACACCGTAAGGAAGGGCGGACCACGTATCACTCCATAGATGATGTTATCCTCGATTACCACTGTAATATCCTAAAGTATATCGGAGAATCCTACCTGACTGTAAAATATTCCTAGGTCTAATTTTCTTACTGACTTAGGGTATTCTTGTCCTTAATTCTTAATCTTAACTCTTCATATCGCAAAGGTCACTTCCAATTCATACAAATCAAATGTTCAAATGATTTTTGAAACTCTCAGAAATTGAAAGAATAGCCTTTGCACAAATTCTTAAACAAAAATCATCAAATAAACTTAGCTAATGTATCAAATAACATTTTCATTACACTTTTCAAAGCTTACAACAAATTTCCTACTTCCATTTTTGAATCAGGGTTTTGGACAAATCTTCTAGATATAAATTAAACACAAAATTCATGCCAAATCATAAAATCGGAACCATACATTATCATATTTTTGCTTAAATATAAAATCTATCCAATAAATCATGAGAAACATGCATCGTTCAAAGCAAATCTTAGAAAAAAAAATTTAGAGTATAAATGTTAAAATGGAGATCTTATGTAAGGTACGGGTATCTAAAGCATAGTTAATCATAGTAATTAATTGGTATAATAAGGTTCAGGATAAGTAAAATTGAGAAAAGTAAAAAATTGCATTAGTACAACAAGCAGCAGATCTGGGCTCGTTGCTAACTCAAGCTCAGCAGCGAGCACAAAAAATAGATTAATCCAGAAAGGCTCGTGCACGCCATTCGCTCAAGCGAGTTGGAAGGCACCAAATCCAGTGCATGTGTGCTCGCCGCGAGCTCGCTTTGCGCTTGAGCGCAAACCCAATTTTTTCTACCAACCTGACTTCATTTTTTGTCATAAAGGGAAGGGAGAGAGGTTTTGGAGCACGACCACAAAGAAAGCAAGGAGGAAGGAGGAGAAAGAAAAGTAGAAGGGATTCTTCACCAATTTCAATCTAATCAGAGTAAGAAAAATAGTAGATCGGGTAAAGGCAAGTATACCTCAAACGTTATTTTTTATTTTTGTCGCTTTTTAATATCTCTATATTGGTATTTATACCCTAAAATCTTCTTCTTCCATGATTTATGTAAATGAAGTATGTTTCTCTTCATTGTTCGAATAAATTTTATATTTACCCATATGTATTGTAATATATGGTTTTGAATTCATGAATAAACATGTGTTTGGTATCGAATTTAAGTTCGGAAGCTTTGTGTTAAACCCTAGAACAAAAATTAGGGATTTGGTGTTTAAAACCCTTAAATCTTAAGATGTAAATGTTGATTTGTAAAAGGTTATTGTTCATGCTATGATTTTTATCTGAAAAATTTACATGAAACTGTACTGTTATGTTACTATGAATTTCTAAATCTATCTAGAGGGTTATTTGTATAAATCTGACTGGCTTTCTAAAGTACAATGAGTCAAAGGTTAAGAAATAAGAAGAAAAATATTTCTAATTTTGTTTATTAGAACCTAGGATTGACATACGGTCATGTAAGATTCTCCGGCATGCCTTAGAATGTTATGATGGTAATCGATGATAATTTCATCCATGGAGTTATATGTGGTTCACCCTTCCTTAGGGCATTAGCCTAGATGGTAGAATTATGTGTCTGACTTGCCTTCAGAAGGTAATTCTGTAACTGATCCCACTAGAAGGGATATCTTTGTTTTGTTTCTGGCCTCTGATTGTGTGCACAACACAATCTATTCTCGATTATTCGTCCTCTCGGCTTGTAGGGTCTACTAGTGCAGTCCTTCGGATAGTAAAGTTGAATTTTTAGAACTTATAGAATTTGATACCGGTTTCTGATTTTTTATGCCTGTTATACCGATTTATGATTTCTCCTATTTCTTTGTATGTCTCTATTTTTCAGATATTTTCATGGTTTTGCTTAGTTGTACTTATGTTCTTATGAAAGAATTATACTTGTATATTTTTACAGTACCTTGTTAGGTTTCAACTCACTCTTTTATTTTTGCCTCTCTAGATGACACAGTAGAATTGATTCCGGATGAGAAAGAGTAGATAAAGCCTAGTCAAGAAGATTTTTAAGAGCTTCAAAGCCTATTTTGGGAGTCTGATTAGTTTCAATATAAATACGTAAATTGTGGATGAAAATTATGTATTAATGGTTATGACATGCCATGTATTTTTGTTAGAATGGCATTTTTTACTTTCGCAAGTTTATATTTTAGACATAGGTCCTCTTCCACTATCTGCTTTGGGATTTGTATAGATCCTAAATGGCATCTCTTGTATGAAATTGGATGTGGTGGACTGGAATGTTGATTTAGAGCCATAATTGTGTATATGGCATTAGAGGATCTGGTATCAGTGATGAAAATGTGTGTGATGTATATTATTTTATTTATTTGTATGTTTTATTCAGGTTGATTGTATCAAATTAGCCCAATTTTAGGAAAGACTCTATCCGTTTTTCCTTAGAATTCTAAGATATTATTTTAGGTTTCAGTTTTGTGTGATCAATAACGGAATGTGTTAGAGGAACAATAAATAAATAATATGTCTATCCCGTCACAGCTGGTATTAGAGAAGTGGGATATCTCAGAATTGATCGATCGTAAAGAGGAAGTATAGGCTTAAGTTTAAACAAGGATAGGTCAGGGGTAGTTAAGAGTAAATAGGATGTTTAGGAGTTAACCCTTAGGCTAGTCTTGAATTTTATTGAATTATTGTTAACCCCATTTCTCTAACTTAATTTCTTGAGGTTTATTAATATTATGATTGCTTTTGGTTATAGGATATAGCATGGATAATGGGAGAGGTAGAAGAAATGACCATAGAGGTGCTAGTACCCCCTACGAACTAGAAGCCGGGTACATGAATTTATTGGGAAGGATGATGAATGCTGTTAAATCGATGAAGCTGCATTATATGGCTCCAGTCCTTGCACCTGAGCCAATTTCAGTAAATCCTACTCCGATTACGTATGGTAGGTTCATGGTGGAGAGAGCACCTGAATTCTTGGGTGAGCCTGATGTAGTGAAAGTGGATATCTAGCTTAGGAGAATGAAGAAGATCTTTGCGATGATCCAATTTTCTAATCGGGAAAAGGTTTCTTTTGTGATATATAAGTTGAAAGGTAAAGCTGATAGTTTGTGGGCTATGGAAAAGAGGACGTTAGGTGTGCCCGATAATGAGATTACTTGGGGGATGTTTGAAAAGGCTTTTATGGAAAAGTATTTCCCTTCCAATCTCTAGGATCAAAAGGAGCAAGAATTTATGCGGCTTAGATAGGGAAACCAAACTATAGCCGAGTATGATGCAAAATTTACTGAACTATCCCGATATACACAGTACTTTATGGAGGATGAATTAAGGAAGGTAAAGAAGTTTCAGCAAGGACTGAGGGATGATATTAAAAGGCAATTGATGACTCAAAAGGTCTAAACATATGCTGATATCTTAGATCAGGCCTTGATATATGAGAAGGAACTAGAGACATAAAAGTTCTTCGCTAAGAGAGCTACTAGCTGAACAAGTTATAGTACAGGATCTAATGTAGGATCCTCAACGCCTTCTAAGAAGGCAAAGATGGCAGCAAAAGGAAAGAGTACCACTAAAGTTCAAACAGTGACTGGTTCTTAGGCGTCAGCGGCTGACTGCGCTTTTTGTGGGAAGAAGCATGTGGGGTATCTTTGTTGCAAGGTGACGGGAGCTTATTTTAGATGTAGACAGTAGGGCCACTAGATTAAAGATTATCTGTTACCCCAGAAGTTGGAAGCAAAGAAGCCTACAGTCTCGGCTAAGGCTTTTGCAGTAATTGTTTAGGACATGGAGGCATCCCTGAATATAGTTTAAGGTACCCTTCTTATTTGTGGAATTTCAACTTCTATTTTATTTGATTCTGGGTGTATGCATTCTTTTATTCCCCTTAATTTGCATGCCATATTATGTCTATCCCGTTAATTTAGGATTATTCTTTAGCTGTATCAACACTTGTTGGATCCTCAATAGTTACTGATGTTATGTATCCGAAATGTATGGTGAAGGTAAATGGAAAATGTTTAATGGTAAACATGATATTGTTGAATATAGATGATTTTGATATTATCTTGGGGATGGACTAGTCAGAAAAATATCATGTTAGTATTGACTGCTTTCTAAAAAGGGTGTGTTTTGATATTCCTAAAATGGAACCTTTTTTTATTTCAAGGCATTAGGAAGAAGGAGATGTCTGTATTGATTTCTACTTTATATGCCAAGCATTTGATGAAATATGCATGTCATGCTTATTTAGTGTATGCCAGCACTATTATGAGTCATAGTGTGCTGACAAAGGACATTTTGATTGTATGTGATTTTGAGAATGTATTTTTAGAGAAGTTGCCTGGGTTACCTCCTCATCGGGAGATTGAATTTGAGATTAAGGTTATTCTAGGTGCTATTCTGATTTCTAAAGCATCTTATCGTATGGTACTCGCTGAAATGAAAGAACTGAAATTACAGTTACAGGAGTTGTTAGATAATATTTTTATTAAACCGAGTGTATCTCTGTGGAGTGCATCGGCACTGTTTCTAAGGAAGAAAGACGAGTCCTTGCGGTTGTGTGTAGATTATCATGAATTAAACAAAATCACGATTAAGAATAAATATCCATTGCCGCGTATTGATGATTTGTTTGACCAGTTACAAGGATCACGAGTTTTTTCGAAGATCAATTTGAGGTCCAAATATCACCAATTGAGAATTAAGCCAGAAGATGTAGCCAAGACTGCTTTTCAGATGAGGTACGACCACTATGAATTTCTTGTGATGCCATTTGGTCTTACGAATGCTTTTACTACTTTTATGGATCTAATGAACCGGGTATTCTGATCATATTTAGATACATTTGTGGTAGTGTTTATTGATGATATTTTGATATATTCTAAGAGTCATGAGGAGTATGAAACTCATTTGAGGATTATTCTTGAAGTACTTCGTGAAGAGAAGTTGTATGCTAAATTGAATAAATATGAGTTTTTGCTGTAGGAGGTGATATTTTTGGAACATGTGATTTTGAAAGGAGGCATTGCTGTAGATCCAAATAAGGTAAAGACGGTTACTAGCTAGAGTAGACCTACCTCGGTGACTAAAGTTAAGAGTTTTCTTGGCATGTCAGGATATTATAGGAGAATTGTAGAGGATTTCTCTCGAATTGTTATGCCCTTGACTCGATTAGTACAGAAGGAGGTAAAGTTTGATAGGATAAAAGAATATGATCAGAGTTTTCAGGAATTAAAAGATCACCTAATGATTGCTCCAATGTTGACTATTCCAAAGGGATCGGGTGGTTTTGAGGTATATTGTGACACCTCCAGGGCAAGTTTGGATTGTGTATTGATGCAGAATGGCAAGGTAGTAGCTTATGGGTCCAGAAAACTAAAGGTACATGAAAAAAACTACCCAACTCATGATCTGGAGTTACCTGTGGTGATATTTTTCGTAAAGATTTGGAGACATTATCTTTATGGTAAGAAATCCCTTATCTATTTGGACCATAAAAGTTTGAAGTATTTATTCTCACAAAAGGAACTCAATATTAGACAAATGAGGTGACTTGATTTTCTGAAGAATTGTGACTGTGAAATTCAGTATAAACTCGAAAAAGGTAATGTGGTTGTAGATACTTTGAGCCATCAATCAGGTTTTGTGGCAAGTCTTCAGATAAAACAAATGGAGATGCTAGATTATCTGAAACAATGTGATATTCGACGGCATATTCGGGGTGACCAGATGATTTTATCATACCTTCAGATTCAACCGGAGGTGATTAATGAGGTTAAAGAGAAGCAGATAAATGATTCTTTCCTTATGGATATTGTTGGAGATTTAAATAAAGACTCCAGAATCGATTTTAATATCCGAGTTGACGGAGTATTGAGGTTTAGAGATCATTTGTGTGTGTCGGATGATAATGAGTTAAAAGATAAAAACTTAAAGGAAGCACACCAATCTCGATGTACAATTCATCCGGGAATGAATAAGATGTATCAAAACTTGAAGAAAATATTTTGGTGGAGAAATATGAAACGAGATATTACAGCTTATGTGGGGAAATGTCTTGTGTGTCAATAATTGAAATCTGAAAGTAGAAAACCATCTGGGTTATTATAGCCAATGCCGATCTCAAGTTGGAAGTGGAAGGACATCGTTATGGATTTTGTATCGTATTTGCCAAAGACTCCTAAGAACCACAATGCCATTTGCGTTATCATTAATATGCTGACAAAATCAGCTCATTTCTTGGCGATCAGGATAACGTATTCTCGTGACAAATTGGCCCATTTGTATGTGATTGAAATTCAGTACAAGTTTGTATAAGGAGTTGGGGACGGAATTGAAATTCAGTACAACATATCACCCCAAGACTGATGGTCAATCGGAATACACAATTCAGATCCTAGAGGATATGTTAAGGACTCGATGTTAGACATGAAGGAAACTTGGAATAATTATTTGACCATAGCAGAATTCGCCTACAATAATAGTTATCAAGTGAGTATAGGCATGGCACCTTTTGAGACGCTATATGGGAGGAAATATAGATCGTCGATTTATTGGGAGGAGACCGAAAACAAAAGAATTTTAGGCCCCAAGATTGTTAGAGAAATGGCAGATAAGATTAAGCTTATGCATGAGAATTTCAAGGTTGCTCAGAGTAGGCAGAAAAGGTATGTAGATACTTGAAGATTGACGCTAAAATTTCAGTTGAGAGACTATGTCTTTTTGAAAGTGTCACTGTCTAAGGGAACATTTAGATTCGGGGTGAAATGAAAACTGAAGCCACGTTTTATGGGCCCTTTTGAGATTTTGGAAATGATCGAGTAAGTGGCTTATAGGTTGGTGTTACCAACTAATTTGGCGGATGTTCATAATGTATTCCACGTATTGATCTTTTGAAAGTATGTTCACAACTCCACGCACGTCATTAAGTACGAGCCCCTGACAATTAATAAGGATTTATCCTATGTTGAGGAATCGATGTGGATTTTGGATTGAAATGACCAGAGGTTGTGTACAAAGACTATTCCCCTTATAAAAGTGCTCTGAAAAATCTTTTACCTAAAGAAGCAACATGGGAGCACGAGGAAGAGATCCGGAGCAAATATCCCCATTTGTTTCCTTGAGGTATGTAACTTCGTTAAATTTTGGGGACGAAATTTTATAAGTGAGGGGGGATTGTAAGATGCGGGTATCTAAAATATAGTTAATCCTAGTAATTAATTGGAATAATGAGGTTCGGGATAAGAAAAATTGAGAAAAGTAGGACATTTTCTTAGTGCAGCAAGCAGCAAATCTGGGCTCGCTATTGGCTTGAGCCCAGCAGCAAGCGCAAAAAACAGATTGATCCGGGAAGGCCCGCGCACGCCGTTCGCTTGAGCAAACTGGAAGGCGTCGAATCCAATGCATGTATGCTCACCGTGCACTCGTTGGGCGCTCGAGTGCAAATTCAATTTTTTCCACTGACCTGACTTTGTTTTTTTTTATAAAAGGGAAGGGGGAGAGGTTTTGGAGCACAACCACGAAGAGCAGCAAGGAGGAAGGAGGAGAAAGAAAAGGGGAAGGGATTTTTCACCAATTTCGATCCAATCAAAGTAAGGAAAATAGTAGATTGGGTGAAGGCAAGTGTACCTCAGACATTATTTTTTATTTTTACAGCTTTTTAATATCTCTATATTAGTATTTATGCTCTAAAATCTTCTTCATCCATGATTTATATAAATGAAGTATGTTTCTCTTAATTATTCAGATAGATTTTATGTTTATCTATATGTATTGTGATATATGGTTTCAAATTCATGAATAAACATGTGTTTGGTGTCCGATTTAAGTCCGAAAACTTTTTGTGAAACCCTAGAACAAAAATTAGGGATTTGGTGTTTAAAATCCTTAAATCTTGAGATGTAAATGTTAATTTGTAAAAGGTTATTGTTCATGCTATGATTTTATCTGAAAAATTTACATGGAATTGTACTGTTACGTTACTGTGGATTTTTGAATCTATCTGAATAGTTATCTGTATAAATCTGACTAGCTTTCTGAAGCATAATGAGTTAAAAGTTAAGAAATAAGAAGAAAGACATTTTTGATTCTGTTAATTAGGATATAGGACTGATATACGGTCAGGAAAGGTTGTTTGCCATGTCTTAGAACATTACGGTAGTAATCGAGGATAACTCTATCCATAGAGTTATACAGGTTCACCCTTCCTTAGAGCGTTAGCCTAGAGGGTAGAATTCTAAGTCTGACTTGCCTTTGGAAGGTAATTTTATAACTGATTCTGCTAGAAGGGATATCTCTGTTTTGTTACTGGCCTCTGATTGTGTGCATAACACAATCTATTCTCAATTATTCGCCCCCTCGGCTAGTAGGGTCTACTAGTGCGGTCCTTCGGATAGTAAAGTTAGATTTTTAGAACTTATAGAATTTGATACCGGTTTCTAATTTCTGATACCTATTATACTGATTTATACTTTCTCCTATATCCTTGTATGTCTTTGTTGTTCAGATATTTCCATGGTTTTGCTTAATTGTACTTATGTTCTGCATGAAAGAATTACACTTGCATGTTTTTACGATACCTTACTGGGTTCGACTCACTCTTTTGTTTTTTTCCCTCCAAATGACACAGTAGAGTTGATTCTGGACAAGCAAGAGTAGATAACGCCTAGTCAAGAAGATTTTGGGAAGCTTCAAAACCTATTTTGGGAGTCTGATTAGCAGGTTACAGAATTTTTATCCAACGCTCGAGCGCTAGGCGGGCTAGCGCGGCACCCTCGAGCCCCCAGCGAGCATGCCCATGCTTACATTCGTAAAATTGTACCTCCTTGTGTGCTCGAGCCCAGCAACGAGCACAACATTATCGTGATTTTGCGCCCCCATTTTGCTCGAACCCACAGCAAGCCCAGTGCTACTAGAATCTGCGCCTCCTTTTGGGCTCAAGCTTACAGTAGGCTCAGCCCTAAAATTTTGCTGCACTAAGTTAACTTCCCATTTTTCCCAATTTCACTTACCCAAACTTAATTACATCAATTTAATTTCTAAAATTTATTATGTTTTAGATACCCGTACCTTACATATCCCATGGCCTAGAACCAATCATCAGTCTACCATTGTAATATCTTAAGGCATACCAAGAAATATCACCTATTGATATACAATTTTCTTGGTCCAACTTTCCTGATTACTTATCCTTAAGGGAAGTTCTATCTTAATTCTTGTTATAAAGTTCTTACTCTCTGGAGAACGGTTCATCCAATTTAACAAATTGTGGAGTTTTCTTATTCATTTTCATATCAAATACACATATTTCTTAGGTATAGATACATATTTCCTTGTTCTTATGGACTTAAGTCTTCACATGTTTTCAAATTCATGCACAATTGAACATAAAGCTTAGGAGAAGTTAGAAAATTTTTTCTGCATTGAGCCAAACATAACTTTATGACTTCTGAACAATAAATCCATTCATAAAAAATACTTAACATAATTTTCAGAGCATACAAAATAACATATACAAAATACATGTAAATAAATATCGAATAATTGGGGTAAAAATATTCACAAAGTTAGGGTTTCAATTTTCTAAAGCCAAATAATGTATAAACCCCAAAATAATTGGGCAAAAAGGTGGGGTGCAAGGTTAGCATTTTCATGAAACACAAAACCTCACAAAACTACCAAATTGAACACAAAATCAACACACATGCATGCTTAAGATATAGGTATTTTAAAATACATGTTTGGATCGGCATTTGAACAAAAATACCCAAAAAGAACAAAACAAAAATAGTAACAAGAGAAAGAAAAGTATATGAGTGTACTTGACTCGATTCGCTCTACAACTTCTTAAACTAGCTCTAATCCGAAAACGAACTCAAACGCCTCGATCTCTTCTTCTCTCTCTTCTTCTCCACGCTCTCTCTCCCTCTCTCCCCTTTCTCATTTCTTTTAAAAAATGACCAAAAAGCTGACTCCACGGAGCACTAGTCAGGCACTGCTTGGGCACCACAACCATGGAACTCACACATTGGGCGCTCATCAGGTATGCCTCGGGTGTGTCCATTCTGAAAAATGCACCCTGGGTACTCCTTGGGTGTGCCTTGGGCGAGACTCAGGCACCACTAAAACTTAATTTTTTGCATACCTACTACCTGATTTTGATTATATTAACTTAATTACTTCTAGTTATTAAATTTTAAAAATCAGTACCTTATATTTGCACGGACCCCAACTGACATGCAAGGGATACCGACCAAAGTGATGGTTTACAAGTTAGATCTTGATCCAGATCACAAGCCTATCATACAAAAATGGAGAAATCACTCCATTGAAAAGCTTATTGACATCCCCAGAGGAGGTAAAAAAGCTGCTTGATGTCGGCTTCATCTAAGAAGTCTAAAATCTAGACTGGCTCTCCAACATAATCCTTGTCAAGAAGAGAAACAAATAGTAGTGGATGTGCATTGACCTTACTGATGTGAATAAGGCGTGCCCTAATGATAGCTTCCTGCCGCCCAGGATCGACTTACTAGTCGACACCCCCTTCGGGCAAGAACTGCTTAGTTTTATGGACTCATACTCGGGTTACAATAAGATCCGAATGAGTCCTAAAGACGATGGGCATACTTTTATGCCGGACCAGGGATGTAGTGCTATAAGGCTATGTCCTTCGGGTTAAAGAATGCGGGCGCCACATACCAGCGGCTCGTGAATAAAATATTTGAAGCCCAAATTGGTCAGAATATGGAGGTGAACGTGGATGACATACTCATTAAAAATAAATCCACCAACAACCATATCCGTGATCTCAATGAGGTTTTCGGCATGCTCCAAGTGCGTAGGATAAAATTGAACCCAAGTAAATGCGTCTTTGGAGTACCCTCCAGAAAATTCCTGGTTTTCATCATTTTTTGGTGAGGGATCAAGGCCAACCTCGAAAAGATAAAGGTGATTATAGACAGGAGCTTTTTGACGGATCAGCCTTATTCTAACATAAAGCCGCCGTCAACTCTTAAAAAAATGATTAATAAATAAATATTGATGGACATAAAAATTTTACTTCTCTATTACATCGGATTAATTGAGGCTGAGCTGCATGAGCTGGCCTTCCTATTTTACTTTCACACCCGGCCGGCTAACATTAAGGTTAGCCGGATTTGAAATCTTGAGATGCTTACTAAACCTTTCAATAACATTAACCAACAATAAATCACGGAAACATACTAACAATATCCATAGAATCATAAACAGCAGAATCATTTTACAAATCTTCTCAAAACATCAAAAGGAAATAAGATTAAGTTCTTCATTTAATCAGCTCCAGCCTGCCGAACTATTTGGATACACCATAAGGTTCTACTCAATTTCGTCCTCCATGAGCCTTTCGTCATCTGAAAATAACAAGAGTGAGCCACAAAGCCCAGCAAGATACTCACATGCAGAAAACATAAACATATATGCAAGCGGATTAAAATAGAGTTTCATAACATAACTTAGCATACGAAAATCATTATATTGTTTATTCTTTAGTTCGGAATTTTCTTATTCTTTTTCTTCTTATCTTATCTTCGGAAAGCTCATAAAAACCATTAGAAATTCTTATCATCTTTAGGGACCAGATGGGAGCAGATAATATCGAGGACGGGTTGTGTGTAACTCCACAATCTAAGGCCGTATCCCCTCATTTTACTCTCCGGGGCGGGAGGTAATGCCTTTAACCCGACATACGGGGCCATAGTCCAAAAAATCTTATGCCACCTAAAGTTTCCTCCGGTGGCCCAGGAGGCAATCCTTGAATGTCACTCAAATATCTTTCATCCATCTTTAACAGCAAGTTTAACGGAAACTCAGTTCTTAGGTTATATCTTTTAATGGCCATCCATTATAGTTTAAAAGTCAAAAGTCATAGAGTTCCACTTGCTGTCCGGATTACATGTATTTTTCTTGTTCTTATAGCCTTTAACTTCATCAGTGAAGTCTGTATAACCTTTCCTTTAATCAACTTAAGCCGAAGTTATTTTCTTAAAAGAAACGGAGTTAAAAAACCGGAACTTGTTTTCAACGAAAGTCATAGTTCAGAAACTGGAGTTCTTTTTTATTTAAAGTCCGAAGCTCTAAAAGCCAGAGTTCTTTAAAATCCGGAGCTCTAAAATAAACGAAGTTCTTCTTCAAAAGGTAGAGTTCTTTCCTTAAAAAGGTGGAGTACTTTTCTCAAAAGACAGAGTTCTTCTTCAAATGGGGGGTTCTTTTCTCAAAATGGCAGAGTACTTTTCTCAAAAGGCGGAGTTCTTCTTCAAAGGCGAGGTTCTTTTCTCAAAATGGCGGAGTACTTTTCTCAAAAGGGCGGAGCTCTTTTTCTTAAACGGCGGAGTACTTTCCTTCAAAAGGGCAGAGCTCTTTTTCTTAAACGGGCGGAGTACTTTTTCTTAAAAAGGACGGAGCTCTTTTCAAAAGGCGTAGTTCTTTTAATAAGGCGGAGTTCTTTTCTTTAAACATGCAATTATCAAAGTTCGACAAATAATTAGACTTTAAGCAGAACAAAAGCAAAACCAAACATCATGAATATCATTAAATAAACGGAACAGAACAAACATCATACATACATAATTTTATAAGAATATCATATATACTCGCGTGGAAAACATGTATAATCATGAACCTTAAAACAGGGGTGAGTATTCTTGTTTGGGTTTCTTCTACTTTGTCTTCATCTTTACTCTTGCCTAGGTTTTTTTTACTTTACCTTGATCTTCTGGCCTCCATTTATTAGAAATTCTATTGCATGCTTTTTTCTTACTCATCTAGTTCTTATTTATAGGCCTTAAATCTGTTGACTATTATTAATAATTAGCAATACAGGAAAAATATTTTATTATTAATAATTGGCAATATAGGGGGAATGTTTCATTATTAATGACTCTACATTTCCCAGAATGTTCCCTTATTAATTAAACCATTTATGGTTTTACATTTTCAAGGAGTTCATTAATTCCTAATTAACTGAACTTAACAGGATTTAGATTTCTTAATTAATTCCTAATTCACTAAACTTAACAGAATTTAGTTTTCTCATGTAAACACATTCAATTCCTTCTACACGACTTCCGGTCAACACCCGTTGATCGGATTATCAACTTTGGCTTTTCCATAACACGACTTTCGGTCAACACCCGTAGACCGGATTATCAACTTTGGCTTTCCCATAATTTACTCCGGCCTCCAATACACAAAGCCACTCCATCCTTCAAGACCACTTCGGCCTTACATTTATATAATGTACTCCGGCCTTCAATGGAACAAAACCCGATTTCAAAACATGTTCAAGACCGGTTTCGGTTTTCATCAAAGAAATGCCAGACTCAATTTTCATCAAGTAACGCCGGACTTGATCAAGTAAAAGCTGGACTCGATTTTTATCAAGTAAATCTGGACTTCTTTTCATCAAGGAAATCCAGACTTCTTTTCATCATGTAAGGGCCGAACTTGATTTTATCTTAAGGCCGATTTACTTTTCTTATTATATTTTTCGGTCAATTGGCATTGACCGGATTATAAGGACTTGATAACTGAAATTTTCAATATTCTAGAATCTGGGCCGTTACAAGCTTGCCGCAGACGATGAAGGATGTCCAAAGGATGACTGGGAGGCTTGTAGCACTCTCTCGCATTCTGGCAAAATTCAGTGACAAATACCTCCCCTTCTTCAAAGCCTTGAGAGGGATAAAGGTGAACGATTTTCAATGGATGGCCAACTACCAGACCGCCTTTGAGGGAATAAAGGAGTACCTAACTAGCCCCTCTCTTCTAACATCACCAAAAGAAAATGAAGAGCTGTATCTCTAATTGGTAGTTTCAGAGGTGGCGTTGAGCTCGGTTTTGATTTAGCAGCAATCTGATACACAGTGGCCGGTCTACTACGTCAGCAAGACTGTAATGGGCCCTAAGACGCACTACACACACTGTAAGAATTAAAGTTTCATAAATATACTTATTACATTACTTATATTAATTATGTTCTAAACTTAAAAATGGTATAAAATCCACCCTGGAAAGTAGCATGGGTATACAATTTATTCGACAGACCCGATTTGAAATTGATTTAATTTTTATTGGAAAAATCAATGGTATGATCGGCATGAGAGCAGCCGGGCAGCAGCTGTATCTTTCAACAGCAGTATATATATTGTAAATTCAGCAAGGGCAATAGCATAACAAAATCGACAGCTAAGTTATTTCAGCAAGAGAAACCGGTAGCAGCAGCAAAACCTTATTACACTTCGAAAAAATTAGCAAAGTATGGAAGCACACTTAGAAAAATTTAGCAAAGTATGGAAGCATGAAACACGACTCATTCAGCAAAACACTTAGCCAAATTTCAGCAAACAATTTTAGCTAACACCCACTAACACACTAACACCCACTAACAATAAATTAGTGAAAAATTACAGAGAGTGACACACAGCACATTAAGGGAGAGTAAGAGTAGTCGGCATATTAGGAGCTTAAGTAGATTTCAACTCCAACTGATTGTAGCAACCAATACTACTTTAATAAGTGGCTAATTTATAAGGCAACAGATCAGCCAAAATTTAGATGAATCAGCTAAGTGAGGGAGTTGAATTTTGATAGCTCAACTATATTTTTAGGAGCAAATTGATGTGCTAGCCACAGCACATTAGGGAAAGGATGAGTTAGCTAATTCATCCTTATAATATATTAAGTAAAGAGTAAAGGAAGAAGGAAAGAAACAAAGAGAAAGGAGAGAAAAAAACTTAACAAAATCAAGAAGGGAAGAAAACAGAACCATAGGACCTGGTTGTGCAGCTTAAGGTTCAGATTAAGTTTAAAATATTTTCCAGGCAAAAACATTGATACTTCCTTCAATTTTTGATTAATTCTTATTGTTATCTTCAAGTATTCTTTCTCAAATACTTCAAATCCTTGCTTCTATCATACTAGAATAGGTAAAAAATCAGAATAAGACTTCATGGAATTCGATTTCTGCATTATGTTGATATACTAATTTTTTTATGTTATTTTCGATCGATTTATCCCCTAAAAATTTTAATTAGAAACTTTACTAAGTTGGCTAATTCACCATGTTGCTGTATTAAAATTCTCTTTCACAAAATTTGCTAGTTCAATGAAAATAAAATTAGTCAACTGCCTTGAACAAGTTAAGAAGTAACCCGCTACTGATGTTGATTTTTCTCCAGGGTTTTTAGCCAATTCGAACCCTATAAAAATTAATTTATAAACTTTAATGAACCAGCTAAGATGTCATGAAGTTGATGCGGAAATTTCTTTTGAAATACTGACCAGTTTAGCCTATGAAAAATTATATATTGCTGAACCGGCTAGATATAGATTTTGGCATCAAAAATCAGCATGTAATGTTCAACCGGGTAAGTAAATTATTTGAAATTTCACATTAACCTATCCAATATTATGTTTTGATTCTAAAAATACAGTAGAAAAAATTTTACATGGTGAACCGGCTACTGAACTGGTGCCAAAATCGGATGATGTACATGAATCAACCACTACACCTAGGTGGCCATTCTGTAAATTTAGTATGAACCGACTAGAAAATATTGATAAACTGATCATATATTGTATGTTAAATAAACCGGCTAAATATCATGTGAGCCGGTTGACCATTATGAAAACCGGCTGCTGAAATTTAAAATGAATCGGTTTCAGCAAACCAATTGAAAATTCAATATATACCAATGCAAAATTACTTAATGGAAAGTGATGACCCGGTTTTAAGTGCCCTATAAATAATAAACCGATCATTAATTTTTACATATGATGATGAACTAGCTAGGATGATGAATCGGTTACTAAAACTGGCAAAATTTCTTGATTTAATTGAACCAACTAATAAACCGGTAAATAAATGGGTTGATGAACTAGAAGCCGAGTAATGTCTTACTTAGAAATTATTCCAACTCATATCAAAATTATACGACTTTATTTTCATGCTATGCATTATTGTGGCTTTAGTATATATATTTATATGTCGACTTTAAGTATAAGTGGAAGCTTATATAATATTAGAAAATATCATTATTTTCTCTCAGAGATGAGAAAATCAAGAAAAAGAATCAAGAATAAGTATAAAAACTTCCACAAAGAATTTTAAAGAATTAATAAACCGAACCAAGGAATTATTTAGAGGATAATATTCCCTAACATGCCTTATAATATTATAATCAAACTCGAAGAATTGCCTCTAGCACCACAGGGGAATAAAGGTGGCTTTTAGGCCATGTTTATTGAGATATAATAGGTATATACCACCCACCTCGGGATGTAATAAGGAGGTTATGGCCTTAGATTGTATGGACTAAATATAATCCTTTCCTCGATTACCTGCTTCGTTAGTTGGTAAGACTTATTAGCCCTAATTCCTCAAATTATGTAAATTTGAAAGTATTGGCAAGTAAAAAGAAAAATGTGCAAGAAAATGAAAGTTAAATGCATAATGAAAATATTTTCTGAATATATATATATATGTTTTTACATCCATTATGACTCATATTTCTTTCTATGATCTATTTTCAGTAAAATATGCATATCCTTGAATATATTGTGTTTTATTGAGTATTTGACTCACTCTCTTACTGTTTTACTTACCTTCCAGATACTTTGTAGAAGTTCATGCCCAATGAACAATAATAGAGATTTAAATAATACTTTTACAGTATTTAGTTTAAGTGACGATGTAATTAGTTTCATTTAAGTTATGATGTATAAACTTCTAAACTTTATAAGCATCTCAAGAATGTATTATGTCATGGTGATATTAGTACTTTCACAAATTTATATGGTTATCTGGTATTCTTCTGTAAATTTTTATGATATGAGCCTAGGGTTTTAGAAGACATTATTCCTAATCATGACTTGACAGCGTACTCTATAGTACAACATTGGCACCACCGATATTGTGGTATTCCTAATGATCGTGTGCATGTCTATGAAGTCTATCACATATTAATATAATAATAATTAAGTCATAGAAATAAGCGTATGGGATGTGATAGGTGGTATCAGAGAAAAGATTCTCTGACATGCCTTAAAACGTTACGATAGTAATCAGGGATAACCTCATCCATGGAGTGATACGTGGTCCACCCCTCCTCAAGACATAATAAGAGGATAGAAATTTAAACTTTGAACTTTGAATATCGAATGAAAACAAGAATGGATATGTGACGACCCGACTTTTATTACCATCAAAAGCCGTCGTCAAATTATATAATAAGGATAAATAGATGAACATAAAAATTTTTCTTTCCTTCATTCAAACCTGAGATGCATTCTAAAGATTAATAATTTCATA
>JAODPA010081000.1:15446-26505 GCA_025585075.1 Nepenthes mirabilis | reverse complement strand
AAATACTTAATATTTGATTGATATTATTATATTAGGCTGGCCCAGGACCCAAGCCAATAAACTAATGTAGAAGCTCAACAGGCGACAACCTATATCGTAAGACCAATTTGGGTGGATTGGCCCAAGCCTAGTCTGCCGGACTAAAATTAGGCGGTAAGATCCGCCTCATAGTATTTTTTTTCGGATTGCCTAAGATAGCTCAACAAATATTCTTACCAAAGTTGCCCCCAATCCTAATGAATAATCCACAAATATTATCTAAGATCGCAATCTCTCAGGGATGGCAACTTTCAATTTGCTAGCAGCGCACAACTCAGTAGGAAATTTTTTTAAGGCCGCACCGATCTCAATGGATATAACCAAGATATTTTCTAGATTTGCTCAACTCCTAGAATGACAATCGAAGTTGACGAGATCCTATGTGAAATTATTCTCCGCCCCAAATAGCAAGAAGGATCGGTCGAATCACTTTTCAGAGGACGTGATTATATTACAATTTTCATGATCCTTTCGAAAAAGGAAACGATCTTTGCAGACAGTTAGCAGTTGCTATAAATGGTGCCCTCAATCATCGCAACAATTTAGCACTCTTAACTATCACCAACCGCGTCCACTAATTATAAATATTCCTTCACTACAATAGGGAAGGAGGGAGGGAGAATTGAGAAAGAAGGAGAGCCTCAAAGAAGGCACAATCATATAAGGCTTCACGTTATCTAAAAAATCATCTCTAATAGAGTAGAAGAAAAAAGAAAAAGGAGAGGACAGAGAGAGTTTTGAGAGTCCGGTAGCCCAACTCCTTTCAAGTCCAATTGGAGCAATCTTCATTGCAATGATGTGAGTCAAGCCCAAGCAACTGGAAAAGCATCCAGACCCACCTCTTCAAAGCGGCCATTGACCAGCCACCTCTTTAGTCAGCCCCCAGGCTGACCACCGCTCTAGGACATCAACCACTCCAGTCCAACCTAAAGTTAAAAGTCTTTTGTCCAACGGGAGGCTAGCCCTCCTTCTAGTTCTAATAGGTCACTCACGATGTAAACCGCCTAGCCATAAAAAGAAACCTCAGAGAGAAGCCCGTAGCATACTGCCAAAAAAGCAAATAATCTCTCCCTATCCAAAGACGTTCCACGTTGAATACCCATCTTCATTCAAACCACCATCTAAATGCACCCTCCTCACAAGTCGCCCCAACTTAGGCCCATTCCTAAAATGCCCCTCTATAGGTGTTCCTCCAAGACGTTCCTCGGTCGAGCACACCTTTAAATCACTTTTCAGCAGGTGCGCCTCTAAATCGTTCCTCAATGGGTGCACTTTTAAGCCGCCGATTAGTCAAGCGCATCTTTAAACCATTCATCAACTGGACACACCTTTAAGTCGCCTTTCAGAGAGCCCACTTCTAAGCCGTCCCTCGGTGAACGCATCTTTAAACCGCCCTCAGTGGATGCATCTCCAATCTACTTATTAATTGACGTATCTAAATACTCAATTCACCACTATATGCATATATACATTCATCGCATCTTCATATTTTTTTCTCATTGTTAATTATGATTACGTCTTTACAAATATCTGAACAAAGTTTTTAGAACCGCTCTAAAATGTTTTAAAACATATACAACTAATAATTTTATCCAGAATCATTTTAAAAATCAGTAATAAAATAAGCAACGGAGAAAACCTCATACTTCCTCAACGATGGATGTAGATGAAAGGAGCTCAACATATGTCTAGCATTATCCTTACTTTGGCATTCTAAAATCTTATCTTATGAAAGATCTCTGAATATTTCTTTATTATTTCGTCTAAGATAAGTAACTTTTCTATTCTTATAATTTTTTTAAATATTCTTTTCTTAACTATCATTTAAAGAATTTCAGATTTACTTTTATTATACCGGCTCATGATTCAATTACCAGATATTTAGTTTTTGTGCTTTAAAATTTATATTTTTATATAATCTTAGCATTAAAAAGAAAATTTGCTCATTCTAGTCCCATTAAAAACACATCTAAAGGGAGATATTTTGAGCCTATCGCATCTATTTGTTACCCGACCTGTTCTGGATACCGGGACAATGTGCAGCTTCAAGTGCTCCTGAAGGAATAGTATGTTGCCTGAAAAATTAATCTGTCCCCCACTCCCAACACCTCCCCCACTTCCCAAAAAACGAAAAAAGAAAAAAGACTTCCTAGCAGAGAGTTGAAGTGAAGTAGCAATGGTGATTAGAAGTGAAGCCAGTGAGCCTTTCTTTGTTGATCTTACAGGGAAAAATAGGATGAATATATAACCAAAAAAATAAAAAAAAATCAAGAGGGTTTAGTTCAATATAGAATAACGTCATTAATGGTTCCATATATTTATAATACAAAATAGTCGTATTATATTTCATATTGACACTTTAGTCGAAAAATAAAAAAGACAACCTAGCTCACACATGTTAATAAGGTTAATGCTCATATACCCATCCCAATTTTCTTACATTATTGGTTAACATTTTAGTGTTTCTTTCATAAGTGCATTTTATCATATGATACTAACGTGCTAAATGTGCATTGCCAATTTATACGAATACTTGTTTATTTAAGAGATTTGCGCGTGTTATGTTGTGCTATTTATTAACATAATTATTAATTGTGCCATCAGTTGAAATTAAGTAGTCAATTTACACTGATATGTTAGTGTTCATATTATGTCGAGATATGAGTATACTTGAATAATGTGAACCAAATTTGAACATTTCAGTTATGAAATAGCACCATCATGAGAGTCAGCCAACTACACATCTCAGATTGATGACCGTCGTCAACGAGGATGGCATAGCAAGCTCTCTATAATTCAACTCAAATGATGGAGAAGTTTGTTCGAACATCATAAGGACGTTGACAACTCAGGCAAGTGCAGAAGCTGAGTATCATTCCCGACTCGTTATTATGAGAATCAGTAGACAACGAAGGAAGAACAATTCTTTATTTACCCCTGCAAAATACTCAAGGAGAAGCCCCTCATATTCTTGCATGAATGTGGCTCAAACTTGCTTCAATGGATCCGTGTGGCTCATCAGTTGGTAGATATACATCATCGGCAAACTGCAAAAACAGCTTCTGTCAGCTAATCCATAATTTTATGCAAGCATGCAAAGCAAAAGACTGTCAAGTTTTATTTTTATATTTATTTTAATTTTTGGCTTGGAGAGTAAAGCAAAAGACTGTCAAGCAAAAACAGCCAATAATGCTTCAACGGCAAATAAGACGGCTATGAGAAAAACGCAGAATTTAAGCAGCAAACATTTGCTGACGATGGTCTACCAATGGAAATCATGGTGTTAGATGGACAAATCAACCAAGCTTCTGTCAGGGGAAAAAAATCATACATAAAGCAGAGAAAACATAAGACTAAAGGTGTATTATAAAGCCACTTTCCTTAAGATAATACTCATTCCAAATAATGTAAACAAGATTGTAAATTGATTCTATGAAAATGACCTTATGTTTGATTATGTCTTGCACAAGTAAATCTAAACCACAGAAATTTCAGCTGGAAACAAGATTTTCTAGAACTCAGACATTATTCTCTGCAATAAAGAATCCCATGTTGAATCTGATGTTGTTATTCTATATCAAATGACATTAGACTGCCCAATTTATAGATTTGCATACGAAAAAGTTATATCAATTGGAGTAAGTAATTAGAACGTTAATAGTCAGTGTTGATTAGGAAAATAAAAAATGCCCAAAGGAAACAATAGTCACCAGCACTATGTGGCATGGATCCACCATCGCCAAGTGGCACATCTATACTAGTTTAAAATTTTTAAAGCTTGTTTAATCCCTCAAAACGCCAGGGGCTTGCTTGCCCATGGCAAATACAACGCAGCACTAAGTGAATGCAATCATTGCAAATCTATTTTCTTGGACGAAATTCAAAAACTGGGCCATAGTACTTTACTACTCATCTTCATGTAGTTCTCTTGTCTAAGCCTTGTAATTTCTGTACCTCTGCCCTTATCCTGTCCATTACTAGCAGTCTATCTCCCCTTTCAGCTGATGTAAATTTTGCCTCTACCGTAGTAATATAATTTATCATGAATAGGTTCAAAATGTAAAAAAACTCCCAATTTTGATGATTGGAGTAATCTAAATCCTTTTCATGTCCTGCTATCTTAAAAGACTGTCGGTCCAATCATCCCCCATCCCACAAGAGAAAAAAAACAAAAAAACCTAGCATTACAGGTGGCAATTGCAGTATGACAGGTTCATGTCCTAGACATGTCAATCTTGGGTCTTACTTGAAATACATCAAACACTCATAAAAGTCACATTTGATGTATTAAATGGTTAAATCATGTCATTTTTCACGTTATATTAAAGTCACATTTGAGTTGTGCTAATGTATGTCTAGGCACTCAAGTAGTAATAAAAAAATCTTGTTTCCCAAAAACTGTTTGCATACGATGACATTTAGCAATTTAGCTGCAGAATCAGGAAATATTGGTAAGGAAGATCAGTACCAATATATAATCAGCCAATATTATACATATCAATCAATATTTTATTCCATGTGTTATGTCGATTATCTTTTGACAGGTAGGCAATAGGGAGGGTAAGGGTGAGGCTCAAGACTTAGCACATAGGAAACCAGACAGGGGTCCAGAACAAGTGCACAGTTGATAGTCTAACCTTAAAATTGCTGGATTATATAATCAGCCAATATTCTACATATTGACCAATATTTCATTCAATAGATTACGCCATAGGTCGGCACTAGGGCGGGTAGGGGTGATGCTCAAGACTTAACATATGGACAACTGGACAGGGATGCTGAACAACAAGTGTACAGTTGATAGTCTAACCTTGACAATTGCTGGATTATCCTTGCTTGGTAGATTAACAGGAAGAAAATGAAGATTTGGCATTTTCAGTTGGATGGATTCTATGTCTTGGAACCTGAAATTTTAACAGTACAAAGAATCAAAGATATAAGCAGTTAGTTTCTGCAAAGGGAAGGTTTAAGTACCACTGATTTTCAGGAGAGTGCGATTGTGAAGAAGAGAAACAGAAACAGACCTGCTGAGAACAGCATTAGCCATTTTATATAGAGTGCTTTGAAGAGATGGGCTGTAAACTCCCTCAGTGGGAGAACCAAAGAAGGTCTCAACCAAAACTTTGATCACGCCCTCATATCTCTCGGAGAAGTAAAGTGGCTCTGAAGGAGCACTTGAAAGAGATCCACAGTGATACCTGTGAACAACATAATCATTCTGTAACACACGCAAATTACAGAATCTCGACAGGTATATGAAGGCAGATTGGGTATTATCATCCATGGGAAGCTAAAGCAGTTTTACATGAAATACAGCAAATGAAAAGGTATTCCTAAGAATTCAATTTTAACTTCAATCGAGGAAACATACCTCCATGATGCAGTGACCGCTGTTGCTAGTATCCTCTCCCGTGTTTCTGGAAGAGTAGTGTACTTGTCCCTAACAAATCCTTCAAAACCTGACTGTTCAAGTTAACAAATAAAAAGGATAAGACAAGAATCAATATATTCTATGCTTTTTTCACCTTTTAAGGGGATGGTTATATGTGTTGGGGTCACTCCCGAGTGGCAGTAGTCCGCGGACTCCATTGGTTGAATGGACGAGGACTTTGTTTGAAGCGTCATGTCCGAGAGGACTTGTGGACGAGGATTTCCTTGAAGCGTCATGTCCGAGCGGTTGTTGAGGACGAGGACGAGGAGTCTAGAATCGTAGGCGTTGACTCTATCAACGTAGACCTGCAGGTGGCCGTTTTTGCAGGTGGGTTGGTCACCCACTCTGATTGGATATTGCAGCGGCTGCAACTTCCCGATGACAGGCCTGCCCTCTGACACGCCAAGCATGCGCCTGCCATGGCAGGCCTAGGACGTAGGTCTGGAGACCTACGTCCAGTAGGGTGGGCGGACACGCCACCTTTTGTGTATATATACAGGAGCTTGTTGCCCTTGCGTGTGTGTGCTAGAGTTGAGACATTTTGAGTTCTAAGAGCCTTGAGAGAGCTGTGGGCAAGCTTTGTTATAAAGATAGAGTGAGATACACTTTGAGAGAGGAAGGTTATACACTTGAGATTGTTTTCTTTCGTTATGAGTAGCCAACACTTGTAAACAATTCTCTTCTAGTACATTTCTTCGTGGTTTTTTCCTTGATTTAAGAAGGACTTTCCACGTTAAAACTTGTGTGTTCTCTTTTGTTCTCTATCCTTACTTTCCTTGCCGTCCGAGAGCTCTGCTCTGTGTGCTGTCCGAGAACTCTGTCCGCTCGGTCACCGTGCAGTCCGAGTGTTTTTTCTCAACAATATGGGCTATGAGATTATAAAAAAATCCAACACAATTAGAAGTATTTTGTGTACTTCACTAAAACATAGTGGTCATACCAATAATTAGGCAGGTATAGCCTATAGTTATTACTTTGCAGATACTCTTACCCAAAGCAACTTACATCATGTTGGGTAATTTCCCTACAATAGTTGTTACTACCTCCTTTGGCTGGAAGTTTTTTAGTAGGAAATTCTTACCTAACAATTACCAGATATCGGGAATAGCTAACACCATGGGGAGGTGGTGTTTGTTATTCTTGGATTTTAGTGAACTAAGTATCCCCACATCCACCATTATTGGCCACTGGCCTGCCAAAGGCCCATCACAACGCCACCTTGGCCATCCCCATACCAGCCATCACCGTCAGCCACCACCACAAAACACCATGAATAATTGTCTCCACCTTATCAAAATCTTATTTTCCCACGAAATTGTTCTTATTTGCCAAGACAAACGATGTAATATTTATTCTGGCCTCATTCCAAATAACATATATTCAATAGACCCAGCCAACTGAAATTGCTGATGCATAACTAAGCATTTAGCTGGCACTACTTCCACCTGCAAATTCTCATTTCCTTCCAAGATCAATGCGTACTCTACTACAACATATGAAATCCCAATACCAGTCTCATGCTGATATAGTGAGAAATCTGCCAGGCAGGTTGGGTATTATCACCTGGTTGTTTTCTGAAGTGCAAAATGGTGACATACAACATAAAGATGATCTTCTTGAGTGCAGGATCAAAGCATGCCAAGGGAAGTAAGCCACATTCATTGTCATTCCATTCCAGCAGATCAGTGGATTAATCCAAACACAGAACTGTGTTCTTTCCTTCCAAAGGTTTTATAACATAAGGAGAACTGTGCACAAATTTCAGTTTTGGGATCTTCCTTGGCAGACCTGAAGATTCACACTAATGGAACAACTCCTCAAACAGGTTATTTAGCTCATCTCAATCACCAGAAGGAGGACATGAACAATGAATGAAGAACAGACAGCCAATGAGAAAATAATTCAGGTGATTGAATTTCTATAGTATGCTAGCAATGGGTAAGAATGACCAGCGGCACCGAAAGGATCAAATCAACCGGAAAAAAAAAAAAAAAAGGTGAGAATCCTTTGCCAGTATTGTTCATCTGCAAACTTACAGGACTCATAGAAGGCTTAAATGTTTAGCATCAGGGGATGTTGCCTCCTCAAAATCATCTAGTACCTGTCTTCCACAACTGTGAAAAATATACCCATCGTGAACAATATTTATGGAATCTAATATACAAAACCAGCTGCTAGGATGTCCTGGGAGGGGTCCTCAGCATGCAGTATTGTAGTGGCATTGGTTCAGTTGCACATCTCAATAACCAATTAAATCAATCACATCTTACAGAAAATGACTTTCTTCATATAATAGGTGGTAAAATAGAGACATTGCACTCTTGTGCATTATATAGTTTATCCTAAACAAGGCAGCCACTAACTAGAGAAAAAGGAAAGAATACATAACAAAAAATGGGATAATTAAGCATAATTTATTCTAAACAGAAACAGAAGTTCAAATTTACCTTGGTGGTCTTTAGCACAGCTAATCCCTCTACACTTGAAGTCACTTTCAAAGCACCAGACTTCATCAATACAACTTCTGTCACATGCTTCTCAGACCCAAGTTTGAAACCTTAAAAAGAAGAATAACCAGAACTCCTGATAAATTTGCAGTGAACATTTCTCTTTTGAACATTTATAACTGTAGGAAAAATTGTTTAAGCCAAGGAAAAAACATATCTGCATCTAATGCCACCCAAATCATACGATTTAGAAGCATCATGCACTTGCCCATTACTTTATTTAGCACATGAAAATTAAGCAAGTAATCAGTTACAGATATATATATTCTTTTTTTTTTTTCCATAATTGAAGATAATATAATGACAAGATTGATTACTTTGAAGAGCCAAAGCTCCAATTTCACGCAATAATAGAGCTCAAAAATACCAAATATTATACTCAACAGAAAATGTGCAAAAACTTTTAGTACCATGCAAGACTGAAAGCTTGTCAAAGACTCAAGCAGGTCTGGGTATCCAAAATAAGAATCCAATATTAACACATCACAGAACTTGTCACCACCTGGGCAGGCCAACCACAAATCATCCGGATGATGACAATGTAAAACAAAATCATAATATAATTCCAATCATACTACCCTGCCAATCCTCTACAATCATATGTCCATAAGGCATAAAAATAAAAATCATAACTAAGGCGTACCTAGAATCTGCATTACGATTCAAATAAATTCAGGTCGAACTATCAAATCCTTTTTTCAAATCCTGTACACCATAACAATAAACAAAAGTTCAAAGGATTTAAGATTTGCTCACCGATATCCTCCGATACTCAAATCAATAAACTTTCCTAAAAATATAGAATGTGGGAGAGATTTTGATGATGACAGAGAGAGAGAGAGAGATTGAGGGTTTAACTCTGCATTTTACGGAAGAACAAGTGTGTTGGAAGCCTTAGCTCTTTCCTTACTTTCTGAAATCTATCCCCCTTTTTTAGGGAAAATGGGGCATATTTATAACCGTATCACTGATTGATGACAGTTTTTAGAAGATGAATAATCGATTACAATTTGAGTGATTATGTTAGTTGAAAACCGATTAGTTTGGCTGCTCTTGTACACATTCTAATAGTGGGGATTTCTAGAGATGGTTCAACCGATGAAGATGAGTAGTTGACATTATTTAGTTAAGAGATTCTCGCCTAAACTAACTACAAAGTATACAAACTATATTTTTGGTTTAAATGCTAGGCTAAGTTAACTACTCGGTTGTGTCAACCATTTAGTTAGATTAACTGTTTGATTTGAAGTTCAAATATCTGATTATTTGGGCCTATAATCCAATCTATTCAACTACCATTTAGACACTTAACCATTGATTCATCCAACCTGGATTTATTCTGATTAAAATTAGATTAAGGCTGTATTTTATATTCTTTAAGCTTAGGCCTAACGGGCTGGTCAACACTTTTCTCTTTCTAGACTAGTCTATGGGTTCATTGTGTTAATCAATTAGGGTAATTTAGTTGATGCTATACCTAACATTAGCCCCATGCTCAGAGGTTAAATTCAAACTCCAAGGATGCCAGAAAAAAGGATCAAATCAACCCCTCCCTTGCACTGTTCGAATGCTTCTTCCCAATGGACTCGAAGTCAATAAGCAATTAATGTTACTTAGTTACGTCAATCAAATCTTGCCATCCTATTGCTTCATTAGAGATTCCTCGATTGTCAACTGCATGCTTTTACTTCAGAATGTTTCGTTTTTAAGCTTATTTTAGGCTATAAAAGAAGCTAATTTCTCATTCTTATTTATCCGATTTCCATGACTTAACAGCTAATGGAGTCGACTAGATCTTTCAAACTTTTCCTGACTTAGCGGATCTTTCGTCCTGGATAGGAGAAAGATAATCCTAATACCATGATATTTTGCCGGGTGTCATCGACAAAGTCCATCTTGGTTTTATTCTTTTAAAGGGTAACCGTCTTGGTTTACCTCTTTTACGTAACATCATCAACCGAATTGGTTTTCTGCCTGGGTAATTACTAGTGGAATATTATCCCTCCGAGTGCATCCTAACTCATGCGTCCTCCTTTGATAGGATTAGCATATAGGCCAGAATATATATCTCTGGCCGACATTTCGTTGCCCATCATCATTTCGCGCGAGTCGTCTAGTTGGGTGTTGTTCTTTGTGTCCCCATTTAGAGAGCTGCTATTGGAATGAAGTATAATGAATCTTCTACTATTGATAAGATTCATTATCTTAATACTTTTCTTTTTTTTTTCCTTAAGCCGATTGGTTTAATTTTTTCTATCAAAATATATCTTGTATATGAGTGTGTCCAAGAATAAAAAAAAAAAGATGATACTTTTAATTTGTGTTCGGATTGTGTGTGTTAATCTGTCCCTTTCGTATTGTAGACTTGTGTACATCTGTATTGAATTTTAAGTCACTGAAAGTTTAGATTAATCGACAAATACAGATATAATTTTCTTGATTCTTGGTCTTGATGCTTGAGAATATTCTAAGTAAAAATTTGACAATTGACTTTAGATTTTGATAAAATCTGACACTTCGATCTTTTGACAAATTCGAACTTTAGTAAATAACTAGAACTTTAAGAGTCTAACTGGTTTGCCTCTTTAAACCAGTTGAATTTTTATTTTGTCGCATTTGAATGGCTAGTTGGATAGCAAGTTAGATGACGTTAGCATCATGATAACTTTTGCAACTAAAATGACCTGTTGATAGTGCATTTAATGTTGCATAAGACGACTTCCTTCTTCAAGACACATAATGCATTGCTTGAAAATTTTATTTTATTCGTTATTAATACGCAACATTTTGATTGTTTTCAATGGAGCAGAAAACATGTCTTCATATAAGAGCTTTGAGGGAAAAAAATGTTCCATGGATAAACATTTTCCTTAAAACACATTGTTTCCAACTTTAACACCATTTGGAATTATTTTGGGTATATTAAAAATAATTATGCAACATATATTTGAAAGAAATTCAGTGAAGGAAGCA
This sequence comes from Nepenthes mirabilis, assembly GCA_025585075.1. Lineage (NCBI taxonomy): Eukaryota > Viridiplantae > Streptophyta > Magnoliopsida > Caryophyllales > Nepenthaceae > Nepenthes > Nepenthes mirabilis. The sequence goes on along the minus strand of JAODPA010081000.1, from coordinate 15,555 downwards.
GACTTCGTACCTGAGACACACCCAACATGTGCTCGTGCACATTTTTGATAGATTGGGTGCGCCTGAGGAGTGTCTATAATTATAACGTATCAAATATTTTTAAATTTAT
>JAODPA010081000.1:0-15366 GCA_025585075.1 Nepenthes mirabilis | reverse complement strand
ATATAATATAATGTAATATAAATATTTTATTAGAGCAAAATTTTAAATAAAACCAATTCTTCCCCGGTGGGAACGATACCCAATTTTCAAAAAACTATACTGAACCCTCGTGATATAAGATTAAAAAAAATTATATCTATTGAGGTTCGGTTAAAGACTAAGAATCAAATGTCTGGTACATATAATCTTGTTACTTGCGAACATATTAGCTAGTGCAAACTGGTAGATTCTAATGAAAGAGATTGTGAAGTTAATGGAACAAATGTACGGGAGTCTCAAAACCCATCGGACTTCCAAGTAGTCATTGCAAAACCTTGAATCCATAGAAGAAAACTATTGAAGAATTGTGTGGCAATGTTACCAAAACTCTCTTGATTGGCATATGACATGCATCAAGGCCGTTGGAACTTGTTCAGGCTCAAATCATTAGTCGCATACCTATGAGTGCCAACCTAGCCTGCATAGTGAACCGGGATATGTTTACGTTGGAAGATTAGACTTCCAGTTCTAGGTCTGGCAAGGTTAGAGAACAACAAGCTACAAGAAAAAAAAGGCCTCACGCTCAAAGGAAGACCCAATAGAGTAAGTGCAACAGATAGTAGACTCACTTCATAAGAAGAACGATGTTGGTTAGGCTAATATCAAGGTTGTCAGTCACCAGGCAAAAACCCAGTCCATAGTTTCAGCTTTGATCTCTGACCTTTGAATTCCCAGCGGCTGGGCAGTAGACACCATAAGATCCAGAAATTCTCTTTTTGTGTGCAGGTTTATATAGAGAAGCATGAAAGGAGAATCCGTCTTTGCTGGGTTCTCATAGACACCCAACAAACTGGAACTCCAAATTATAGTAATTGCATTCTAACCTCCCTAGCAATATCATAAAGCACAATCTGCAAAAGCAGGACTGGCTGCAAGTATCCACTGAAGAGAGAGAGAAAGAGAGAGAGAGAATGCGCACATGAGAGAGAGAGAGAGAGAGACTGTGGAAACTGAAGACCAGCAGTTAAAAGGATAAGCAAATACATCTAAATGTGATTAACACCACTGAAGACCACTACTAGAAAATGCTTTGCAAGGTTACTGAAGTCATCAAATGCCTGCTATTTCATAAGAAGGACTAAGGTTCAATTATCTTTTGGCCTATGTGCAAGTTCCTTGCTATCCCCCCACCCCACGGAAAACAAAAAGAAAAAGAGGTACTACTGTAAATGAGATTGATATGGAAGAAATGGGCCCTGACCACCCACATAATTACGTATATTGGATGGATAAATAGTTGAGGGCTAGGTGAGTATAGAATGAAGTGGATCCATTTTCTGATAGTTGAATGTATGCCGGTGCATATAACAGCTCTACTCAGGAAACAAAGATTTGCAAGAACTTCAGTTTCCGTATATTAACAAGAAATTTGAGAAAATGGATTCCCTCAACTCCACCTTTCATCATGTTTAAGAGTAGTCAACATATACATACCTGATGATAATATGAAGTGAAGTGCTTAGCAAGGACAATTGCAAAAGCTTCAGCTGAAAGTTGTTCCTGACATTCCTTTGCCTTCACATAGACCTGCAACATGGTTCAACAGTTAACTATATCACCTAAATGCAGGAGAGCGTGGAACACCACAAACAGGAAGCACAAATTAGAAACCCAATTCCCATAAATTCCTTTGATGATTTTATGAATACCACGTAAAGTTGACAAGGGAAGGAGGTCAGCTAATGATACTTTACTATCTGGTGTAATCTGCAGGTGAAATTGACATACTACATCACAACAAGCGTTATAGAGTGCAGTATCACAACTACCTTTTTCAAATAAATTGGACAGTGATACTTTATTACATGATCCAGGAACATAGGAAATGCTGTAACTTTGAATGCGGTTTAAACTAGTAATTTACGTAATGGGAAATCTCTCCTGAAGAAAGCATCTCTTTCTTGATCTCTAAGATATTTTGAAAACTTTGTAGGGATCCTCAATCACCAATCCTTTAGTTGTATTATGTTATTAATCACCAGCAATAGTATCCCATAATTACTCAACATCTTTTGCATGCTTTATATCACTGGGACATAAGCTAAAATACTTAACATCTTTTGCAGGCTTTATATCACTGGGACATAAGCTAAGATACAACTTTTGTGAGGTGAAAAGGGTTATTCCCTTGTGATAATCATCAAAGTAGATACCCCATAGACCCAAGCCATGGCCTCATCACATGCGTTAACCCACAATGTTTCTAAGTCTCTACAGTGTCTGATGTAAGTAGTGTTGCACCTACTTCTATCTCATAGTTCTAGATTAACACTCAGCTATATCTCCCCCATGATTGGATGTGATCAGGAATGGACCAAAAGCTCCCAAAATCCAACATGATGCATCTCTGGATCTAAATTTCGAACAGATTCGGTTGATCCTCTTGATGTGATTCCGACTCCGTTTCCTGAATTGGATCCTGCACACCACTAAACAGAACAGGAGGTCAGTGTGTCGGCAGGAAGTTGTCCCACCGAAAATACTCTGACGCTCAAATCAGTCAAACAGTCTTCGAAAGAAAGAAACTGAAATTGAGAGAAAGAGAGAGACAAAGAGAGTGTTTTTTCCAGACGTAAGAGAGACGTGAGATCTTCTTTAATCTGGAAGGTGGGAAGGTAGTAAACGGCCGTGAAGGCTCGCTTATTGCCTTAGGGTTGCTGGAGAATGTTGATGGCAGAGAAAGTAGATCTCTGAGAGCACTCGTTCGTATTACAGAAAGCGTATGCAATTGAGAGGATGATTGAAAGCGTGCCCTTGATGGTGCGTCAAGGGTTTCTTTTATGGAGGAGAGGGCGATCCTCCTTCTTTGGAAGGAGGGATTGCCTCCGTGATCTGTTTGCTGGCCTTCCTTTTGGGGCTGATGTCGGTTGCCAAACTGTAAATGATAGTTTCCTTCTGAGGCGGCCAGCATTTTTTCAAATCGGGCGCTTTCCTTCCGTGCATGTTACCGTTGGAGAGTCTTAGTTGGCAAGGATTTTGGTAAATCTGGCGCCTTCCTCATATGAAGGGCGCCAATATTGTCGAAATCCCCTTTGGTGCCAGTTAGGACCGTGGGAAATCCCTGGAAAGCCGTTGTTGGCCTTTTGATGATTCGTGGGCCTAAACGGACCAGGCCCGTTACTATAGAAAAGTTTCCTTTTGGCTCAAAGTGCAGCACGCGGACGGTCAACGTTGAGTTAACCGTCTGTGCGTGTGTTGGCCGCCCGGACGGTCAACGCCAGCGTTGACGTCCTGGGCCTTTCAATTATGGGCCCGTTCTGGGCCGCAAGAAGCGTTGACCGTCCCTCTTGGGCCTTTGTTGACTTTTTGGGGCCAACCCATTTCTGATATATCCATCACAACATAATATGCATACCCATACAACCAATTAGAAACTGCTGATTGGCCTCCCCACAGAGGCCGTGAAAAAAAAAATGCTTCTATTTTTTTTCCGAAGTAAACTACCAAACAGACATTTCTTTACATTTAAAGCTAAATCATACATCTTAAGTAATTTGTTCCACAGAAACATACTCAAATATCTAGTTTCGCAGGACCATTCACTCAAAGCATGAAAACATTATGAGACAGTCTTGCACTAACCAACATCATGACACTTACTCAAATGAAGAAGATAATGGATTAGGCATCACAGTGGGGCAGTGGTATCGGAACAAGACAAAACTGAACACTAAAGATTAAAATCTCAGATCTACACAGATGTAATTATAAGATATGAATCCCAAAATATTATTTTAATGATAATTGGTTTATTAAACTGATGAATCAACAAGAATAATTGAGGTTTCGGGTCAACGCTTGATCAGTATCTGCCACGCACATGTGCCTATTTTTTATAAATAGGCCTGTTGGCCGATTTTAAGTCATTTCCATCTGATTTTTAAGAGAATAGAGAGAAAAGGTAAAGGAAAAGAAAGAGAAGATAAGAGAAAAAAGGGAAAATTAAGAAGGAATCAAAAGATCTTTGATTGAAATCAAGTAAAGGCAATGCATCCAAACCCTTTCTTCTTTTGTTGCTATTTATTTCAGATTTCTTTAAATATTTCTTACTTCAAATGTTCACACATATCTTAGTTTCGTACTTAAACTATTTTAAAGTTTGTATGCATGGAATCTTACTCTTATTTTAAAAATTTTTAAGAAATACATGTCTTAAATTTATACAAATCTTATTTAAGTGCTGAATTTCTACAATAATATTCTTGTACACCTTTAAATTCTGTACAAATGTTATTACATGCCTTTAAATTTCATATGTATACTTTTGTATGTCTTAAATTCTCATATAGTTGTTCAAACATGTTTCATATTTGAAAGAAATTGATGAATTACTTAAACTGTTCTATTTTCTTGCATCATCTATACATAACAGTTTTTGCAATTTTACAACCGACACATTTAAGCTTTGCATGTCCTCAATTTTTACTTCATTATTTTTGCATGTCCATAATTTTTCTACAATGTCATACGCTTAAGGAAATATAAAGGAAAACTCTACATGAGCTTTAATGAAAAAAGTATTTTCTTGTATCATTTAAAGCGATGTTCAACTCCATCTATAATGATTATATGTAGATGGCCCACCTATGGGTCATAAATAGTAACATATGACCTTTGTTTATATGAAAGCAATCAAAACCCTAACTTTGATACTTGTCATTTGCGGATGGGGTCATCACCGATCATTAGTCCTTTCGTATATTAGTACGATTTTAGTGTATTTTATGTATTTACAGATATTTGCATGTTTGGTTATAAATATACAAATTTTTAGCACAATTTATGTTATTGTACAAACTTTGGCATATATAATCTTACAACTGCCTAACCTGCTGACATCCTAGCGAAGAGAGTCATTATTTGTGTCACATCCTCTAATTCGAGAGAAGGCTTTCCTGTTATCTCTCAAATTAGAGGCATTGAAGCGATCGAGTGATAGATTGATCGACGTCCGAAGAACGCTCGACCGTGAGTCGCAAGGTGAAAGGAACTTAGCCAATGAGGTCCGGCTCTATGAGCTCCTGGGCAAGGCTTTCTCGTTCAACTAACACACTTGAGGAAAGATAGAAACAACTCTTCTTTATATAATATACACAATTCTCAAAACGGAGCTCACTTCGCTACCTTTCTCCGAGTGACTAATCAGAGCGCCTATGAAACACTCAGAATGGACTACTCTATTTGGGTCCTTTTCTGTCCTATACGAAAGAAAGGCTAAGTCAGGAAGTCAGTAGAGTAGCGGAGCGATTTCAGGGCAGATTAAGTCATTACTATTTGACTTTAGTATGATTTATCAGAAAACTATGTTATTAGTATTTCGAGCTTTCAATCATGGCATAATTTCAGTATTTTTCGTTAGCATATATCCACATGAAATATATGTCTTATTGAGCATTAGGCTCACTCTTACCTTTAGTTTTGCTAAACTTCAAATTAGAGGGCTCGGACTATCTTGTAGGAGATTGGGATTCGAAGGAAAACTGCACGAGATTAGACTCTAGGGTGTTGGACAATTAAATAATTCTTTAAATTCAGCTATAATATTTCAGTTTAGCCATTAACATTTTGCTTTATTCCGATTAGTGTTTATTTTCGACCTCCGGGCAATAATAATGTTATGATGGTTATGTTTAAATTTGATTATAGAATTTTGAAAGTTTAATTTCGACACTCTGATTTTTATTAAGATATTTTCCTTACGTATAGTTTAAGGTCATTTAGTTATTGATATTCGAGATCACTCTTAAGTACAGCTTTCCAATCCTATGATTTGATTATTAAATATATTTGTGCAATTAATGGTATTTAATTTATGTTTGTGTCTTGGTGTTGGTTTGAGTTTAAGTCGATAGAATAAAAAATTAAAATTTTGAATCTTAAGGGAAAAAAATTTTGATTTAAGTGAATTATGAATTAAGGAATTTATAAATTTTGATTTTTGAACGGGGACGTGACAGCAATTGGTTCATGGATGAAAATATAGATATTAGTATCGGTTATGACTATATTAATATCAGATGTATTAAACATAAGTATCGATATTAGATATATCAGAAGTAAAACATTTTCTATGATTTAAAAATTGACAGGCAAATGTTGGCCAATATATTTATTGAATATCGGGTGTATTTGTTGGTATATTGTCAATACAGTGACATTTGTGATTTTGTCGTGCTACCAGAAAATATCAACATCGGGAGGCTGATAGTAATATATATCAGCTGATGTTTTATACCACGGGTTGTGTTTTTCAATTTTGAGAGAAGTTTGTAAATATGGAAGTTTCATGAATAACTTTCGGAAGCCCCTCCTCTCCCCCGCCCCCAAACAAACACGGACACAATTCAAAGAAGGAAAACTATATAAGCATCGGTGAAACATCAGAAAAATCAAGCAATGAGAATGTAAAAGAACAATGATTTAAAAGAATTAAAACCTCAATGAACTTTCTTTGCACCTTAACCTCTCCACTTTTCATGCTCCAAATAAAGCACCAAATGAAGATTTTGTTTTTATTTGAATTTGATTTATCAATTGGTACATTCAGAAAACAATGTTATCAGATCTTCAAGAGATTTAAAAGGAAAATTCTGTATTTGAGGCAAGTGAGAATATCTCAGTAACAGGACAAAATTTACAGCCTAGAAAGCACACAACGGAATGGTCCACCTGTACAATAAGAAAGTGGACCAAGAGGAGTTCTGAGTCTTCAGCTACAGGGGACCAAAGGGAGATTTGAATCTTGAGCTAATTAAGTTAGGACTTGTAGATGTTAAGACTCCTTCAAGGAGGTTGGTATTCCTACTGGTTTGCTTACACACATGACTAAAGGCTATGCGACATAAGGATCTGGAGGAAGTATCTAAATCAACATAGCATCAATTTCAATTTCAATTTTCACCAGGAGAATTCACTTGATGGCCAAGCTAGAACAAAACAAATTTAAATGTCAGCCATTTTCCTCTCCCATACATCCACTAACTAAGAAAGAAAAAAAACAATTTAGGCTCTTAAAATCACTACTCAGTGTTAAAGAAGTGCTGAAATTGCATGTGTGTGCAACTTTTCACTGGTCAGCAATAAATGGTGAAATTGGATAACTCATCTTTTTCTTAATACTTGAAGTATTGAAAACTCTGCAAGATGTTTGATTTTAAATTTAAATCAGTTGTATCCTTCTCCACAAATTTTGGCTTAAACTTTCTTTTTGAATATTAGACAAGCTTCCAATATAGTGTACGGTGAAACGAATATACAATAATAATATCTTAATAAATTGAGGAAAATTTGCAGGGAAACGATAGAAGTGATAAAACAAAGGTGGAATGTGATATAAGCAGAGAAAATTATTATTATTTTTTTATTTCATTACCTTTGGTATTTTTGTTATTGAATCCAAAATTAGTCCCACGTTACCATAAAGTTCTTAACAATTGCAATTAAGACCTCTTGTCCAATTTCCATTATGTCCCATAAAAATCATCCTGACAACCAAAGAATGACTAAATACCGTGAGATATCAGCAAGAAAATAAAAACATTATTCTAAGCTCGTTGCTAGAATGCATTATCATGATCCTTTCTATACAATTTTACTGAAAATTGTAAGGAAGGGCTAAACTGCAAATACATAGCCGTAAGGAGTTTGACTGTAGTGATAAATAGCATACCCCGGATTCAAACAGAGAAGTTACCAAAACTAACCGACTAAAAAATAAGGTTTCTATAACAATAATTATTATTCAGGTAAAAGAGCTAAAAACTGATACGATTAAAAAGGAGAACCAAAAAATGGGTGGTCCAAGCTTACTAAACATGGCATGGATAAAACTATTATTTATGAACAACTCCACTCGATTTCTCCCTTCAAGTCTCCAAATCCACTGAATTCTAAACGACTAGACTTGCGAAATTCAATCTAGATCTCGATAATTTAAATTAAACTGAACAACAAATCAACCAAAAAATAAGAGCGTCATCAGAGAATCTGAGCGCATGCATCACAGATAAAATGCAACAGAGTGATATAACACAGTAGGAGACAAAAGTGAATATCGCAAATTAAGAGAGAGATGATGCGAGTAAGCATTACAATGTTCTTGATGGTATCAGTGGCGACAATATCGGAATTGTCGTCGCGGACATAGGAGGCAAGGCAATCGGAGAGGAGGCTGATGTCGACAATCCACTCCACGAAGAAATGAGAGTCATCTTTGTGTCTCCAAACTCTCCCAACCCTCACCCTCGATTTCCCGTGCCTCTGCTCCAACTTCAACCCATCTATTACATCTGCCATAACCGATTATTGCGTACTACGGTGAATTCGTCCACGTTTGTTCACACACTCAACCCAATCACACGGGAACGGAGAAGATTCTTTCGTTAAAAGAAAATGCTAAGTAATGACTAAACGTATCCTCGAGATAATTCCGAAATAGGGACTTCGTCCTTGGGTAGGTATAGTCTCTGGGCCGCCACATTCGGTTAGCCATGGATTCGGTTATTCTGTTTTGACCTTACATATCGCACTAGATTTTTGCCTCTCTAATTTTCAGTACAATTACTCCATTACCATTTCTAAATTTTGGTTTTTCTCCACATATTTCATATTAAATTTACTGTCCTGTTAAAAATCTGAGTATAATATTTAATTTTAATCTGTGCTCCGTTTATTTGTCAAATATAATCGATTAAAAATATTTTTTCTTATTTTTTTTAATTATTTGTCAAGTATCAAAGAATATTTTTTTTTACTTTTTGATATTTTACACATATCAAAAAATAAATAAATGGAAAACATTTTTATGGTCAACGAAAAAATAGAATTTAAATTTTAGAAAATAATTTTATTTTTGCAAGACAAGAATTTTCACTACTTAAAATAAGAAAATAACTCATTCACTGCTCAACAATAACTAACAACACTCAAAATAAAAGTTTCATCCAAATATGATACTCTTACTACCCATGATACCTGGCCATTGCTTATCACCTGCCGACAATGCCTCAGGCCTCTATTATCTATCACCAATCAATATGTGCTGTTTTAAGCTTTCACCATTTTTAGACAATAGACAACCAATGGCATTCACCATTGGTTGTCATTGTCTCGTCAATTTGCACATTTTGACCTAGTTTGATGAAGCCTTAACCATTGTTGCCTGCCACCAATAATTGATATCTCTATCCCTGTGTCACTGATCGCTAGCAACTAATGCATTGGGTTGCCTCATCAATCCTATTAGGATAATTTATGTGTTGATATTTTTTATGACCATATTTTTCCTGTGTGTCAATACTGGGTTATGCTTATTGAAATGTTACATTAATTTATTTCCGTGGTTATTCGTTTTCGGTATCCTGCGCTAACTATCTGCTCGAACCCCAATTCCAATACCATGCCGCCAGCTACTTGCCTTTCATGTGCTCGAGCCCAATTTCCAATAGCCTCATGCCTAATATTCGCTCGCCATGTGCTTGAGCACCAATTCCAGTAGCCTTCCGCTCGATACTCGCTCTCCGTATACTTGAGCGTCAAAACCAATAACCTTGCACTCGAAACTCGCCGTCTTCTCGCTTGAGCACCTGTGAGTTTCCCTCTTGAAACCCTAGGTGCGCTCGCCACGCGCTCGAATGTCGCGATAACAATGACTTTTTGTAAACATATTTTTCGAACCTCTCTATATATTTCTTCCTTCCTTCAATTACCCTAACTCTTGCTTATGCATTTTGGAACGCCAATCTTGAGAGAAAACAATATTCTCATGCTTTAATCTTACTCCATTTGAGAAAATTTTAACTGCATTCTTGTGCTATTGTGTCAAAAGTTTTCTTACCATTTTCACTTTACCATTGTAACACTTCCTACCCATTTACCTTCGTTGGCGACATTGGTAGTGTGAAAAAGGGGTTTTGGTGGTGTTTAGTATTTCAAGCAGTTCATGTGAAAAGATTGATATGAAGATCGGAAGGTATCCGATTTTATTACCGTTGACAAATTCAAGGAGTTTCTTGGTAAAGATCATGTGACGAGAATAAGTTGGCTAAATTAGCGCATCGTTATCATCCAATTTATAAATTAATTTTCATAGTGTATATCTTTCATGACGATTAAAACCTATAGAATTTTACTCGGTAACCGTGATTATCGAGATTTCTCTTCGTCACCGAAAATTATCTATTATTATTATTACTTATTATTTTAATCTTTACACTTGTTATCATATATATCATTTAAATTGAAATATTCTTTACGTGTATTGAATATTTATTTTCATACTGCTTCCATTAATCTATCAATGGGTCAAAACCTTTATTTGATTTGAGATGAAAAATTTTCTTCAATTAGTATCAGAAACTTACTCTGATCCGTGACCCCAAATCTAGATGTATACAAGCGAATCTCTATCCGTGCCCCCTTCTTTGACGGGAGTAACCATGTGTATTGAAAAGTTCAAATGAGAGCCTTTCTCAAATCGATGAATAAACGAGTATGGGTCAGTATCAAAGCTGGGTAGACTCCACCCAAAAGTATTTCGAGTGATAAATTGAAAGCTCTATCCATATGGACAAAAGAAGAGTTTCATTTCTGCAATTGGAATAACAGTGGGCTACATGCCATTTTTATGGCAGTATCCCCCAAAGAGTTTAAACGTATATCCATGTACAAAACTGCTCAAGATGCATGGGATATCCTTGAGGCTATGCATAAAGGAACCAAACTAGTAAAAAATTTTAAATTACAAATGCTCACCATTAGATTTAAGAAAATTAGGATGCAAGATGATGAGACATTTAACGAATTCTGTGCTAAGTTGATTGACATTACAAATTCTACATTTAACTTAAGAAAAAGAATTCTAAAAAATAGAATAATCCAAAAAGTTCTTAGATTACTTTCTAAACGCTTTAGGCCTAAAATTACAACAATCGAAGAGAGTAAAGAACTCTACATAATAAAAATTGAAGAGTTAGTTGGATCTCTTAAAACTTATGAGCTCACACTTTTTCAATCAAGGAAGAATAAATTTATTGTTTCAAAATCTGTTAGGGAAGAGAGAAATCGTAACTCGGATGAGGAGTTGTGTAGTGGTGAAGATTTCACTTTATTTGTTAAAAATTTTAAAAAATTTTTGAAAAAAAAAAATTATCTGACAAACAAAAAGAAAATTCAAAAAATTTGATTTCTCCTAGAAACGATAAGAAAGACAAACTTAAAATCAAAGATGTCAAACTCAAAAACAATCAAGTGGTTCAGTGTCATGAATGTCATAGTTTTCGCCATTATCGTGCTGAATGTCAAAATCTTAAACGCCAATAGAGTCGAGCATTAAAAGTTAATGTAACAATGAGCAATGATGAAGAAAAAGATATTGAAAGATGCACTGATGAAGGCCAAGCGAAAAATATGGCTTTTATGATCTCAATGTGTGAAAATGATAAACATCTAAAAGAAAATCTTTATCAATCCGCTGACTCTGAGAACGAGTCAGAAGCTAAATTTTATAACCTTTAAGATGCTTATAATCGATTGTTTAAAGAATACTTACAGATTGAGAAAACTAATATGTTATTAAAATATCTTAAATCCATGTTAGACACAAAAATTTAAGAAATTAAAAAAATTAAATAGCTCATTTACCAAAAGGATCAAGATTCTTAAATCTGATCTTGAGGCTGCTCGTCATAATTGAAATAATTTTCAAATAGGTCTAAGCAATTGGCCTATATGCTCGATTTGAAAAAAATTGGAGGAATTAAAACTGAGTTGGGCTATTTAGAAAATGCTTTGAAAGTCAATGTTAACTCTAAAATTGTATTTGTCCATGCCACATCTATCCCAAGACAAAGTAACATGTCGTCTGCCTGTGTTGATCAGTTGCTAAGGGTTTTCTCTAAGAAGTGTACCAATACACAAAATCTTCAAAACTTAAAGAGTAAAAAAAATTTTGGCTTTAATTTTGTTAGGAAGAAAAGGTCTAATTCTGACGTCAATACTAAATTCATCCCTATATGTCATGGGTGTGATATTATTGGTCATATTCGCTCCTACTGCCTTGTAATGTTACGTCAAAATAATTTTTGGCAAAATTTAAAAATAGAGAATTTCATTCACCACATTAATTTTCTAAATGATCAAGTAATGAATTTAAGTAACACTATAAAGCGTAATAAGAAAATATAAATCAAGAAGAGTGAGTTCCATGACTGACAATCAACTGACCAATATTTTCACTACATCTTTGGACAATGTGCGTTTTGTATTTTTGAGAACGACCATCGGTATTTGCTCCCTTTCTGAGAAATGACGTAATTCCCAAACAATTATTTTAAAAAAAACAAAAAAAGGAAGCGAGTGCAAACTGTGTACGCTCGCCTTCTATGAGCTCAAGCACCGCTGCTTGTCCTCCTTATCATCTAGCGGGTAGCACGCGACTCACCAAAACCCTCATCTGCCACTCTCTCTCATCACATGATTTTCTCTCTCTCGAGCTTCTCTCTCTCTCCCCAACCTCCAGGTCCACCTCTCTTTCTCTCAATTGTGGACATCTCTCTAAGTAATTTTCTCTTTTCATTTCGTATTTGGTTTTCAGTGCCTTTTTTCATCATTAATGGCGGCACCGTCTCTCACACATTGCCTTGTGCTGGAACTCTTCATGATTTTCTTCCATTTCGGCCGGCTTCACTAATTTCTCCATTTTCGCTCCAAATCCACTAGATTGTGTGTGGATCTTGCACTTCCAGACCATGGCTTCACCCTCCCCTGTTTCCTTGTGAATCCCGCCGCCAATAATGCCTCCCCTGGCCTATGAACCCTTGCCGACCTCACCGTGGTTGGGCGTTGCCAGCCATGGATCCTGCCTGGCTTCTTTCGCAAGCCATGAGGCTCCTGTGCTGCCATGGCTATGCGCTGCTGGCGCCATGCCCTATTTCTGGCATTGCTCCTTATGTCTCTTGGCACTACTCTTAGGTGCACACCCTGTGCCCACCAGGTGCCAGGCGCTGCTCCTCTCATGCAGCACACACACCCTCACACACACCGCAACCCACAGTAGCAACAATAAAAAAAAAAACTGCAGAGGCTCCTATGTAATTTATTTGGATGTTCTTATCGTTCCCTCTCTTATGTGTATTTCAGATGTCGGGCCTTCAAAAATCTCTTACTTGCAAATCAATCGGCAAACGTAATCGGCTAAGTGAGTTCTCTGCCCCTGATCACTTCATCAGTCCCAAGGCTAAGTGCCTGTTCACCACACACATGTGTCAACTGCAGCTCTCCCTTGAATGGACAGTTAGCCCTTTCTCTCTCGACCCCTCCACCTCTTCCGTCTTCACCAATAGCATTGGGAGCCGGTCCTCACCAATTTGATTGGTCATTCTGCCATTATTACTTAAGAATTCTACTCCAATATCCATGAGTCCTCTCTCACTTCTTTTTCGACCTTCTTACGGGGGCATCACCTTTGGATTATCCCAGATGTGATTGCACGGGTTCTCAATATTCCTCGAGTGAAAAATTTTGACTAACCCTACACCCCATTCTCCAGGTCACACCTCAATGAGATCGCTACATTCCTTCATAGTTCACCCATTGAGTGAAATGGGTGATCTTTTAAAACTTCACTTCTTTCCCCTCGGTGCCTGGTCGTGAGTTGCATTATGCTCACAAATATTTTTTCTGTCTCTCACTTCTCCTCCATCCCCTTAAAAAAGTCCTTTTTCTTTATACTCTCTTGAATGGGTGGCCTATTCATTTGTCGTCCCACTTATATTCTCACATACTCTACCACTTCAACACCAGCAAGGATGGCAACTTTCCCTATGGTTGTCTCATTCGGCTACTACTTGCTGGTTTAGGTCTTTCTTTTTTTCAATCTTCCATGTCTCCAATATGTACGTCCTATCACTTCTACCACCTTTACTCAGAGCCGGTCACACACTCATTGCTTCGGCGAGGATACCAGTGAGTCGCTAGATGAGTCTCTCCGTGAAGTGCCTTCCTATTAGCACGAGGGTGGACCATCTTGCTTCGCCTCATCCTACCCTGACCCCTCGGATCTCGGACTTTCCATACCTCCCCGATACTCCATCTCTTCCTCTGCAGCCTTAATAGGCCATATGTCTCACCTTGCCAATTGCTTTGAGCGCCTATATTTATCTCAGGAGCGTATATACGATTCTCAGTCTCAACTGCGTTCAGAAATCCTTGCCGATTTTGAGCGTTTTGACTCCCGCTTGGCTACTTAGGAGACTGTGCTTAGACGGTAGCGATATCAATATGGTCATCAGTCCTCCGGTGTTTCTTTCAAGTTTGAGTGATACCACCTATTTGGCTCTTCGTGACAAAAAGGGGAGTCATTTTTTGGATATTTTTGCTATTTTTATTAGGGGGAGATATTCTTGTTGTGATGTATCGGTTCCTGAATCTCGTAAATTTGAATAATTAAGTTCGCATAATCAAGATTAGACTTAAAATGCGTAAAAAATTAAGTTTCGGGATCGAGTGACAAACCGACGAGGGTTGGCCCGCTGGGTGCACAAGGCGGCGCTGTAGAGTTGGGTCCGGTGGACCAACGCCCACGGGGCGCTGATTCCAGATTGCTTCCAAGCATGCAGCGCCTACTGCGTGCCAAGCTAGCACTCAAGCGCCAGGCCGTGATTTAAACACCCTAAGTTTCTCCCTCGGCCATTCTTCGGCCTTTTCAACTGGAGAAGAGAGAGAGAGAGGGAGGAAGAGGAGAGAGACAGAGAGGGAGAACAAAGCCCTCTAGCAGGATTTTTAGATTGTTTGCACTTGAGGTGCACTTGGGTAGGTGCTCGTGCATAGATTACAATTGTCGTGCGAGCAAAACATGTGTGATGAGTGCTTGTGTGTCGAGTTTAGTGGCGCTTGAGCTTGAGGCGCACCCAACAGGCTCTCGAGTACCGTTCAAACTATAAATACGCACTGACACGTTTTTAGGTTTATTACTTTGTAATTTCTGAGACTTAGAGCACCAGTAAGAAAAAAAAAAGAGGAAGAGAGAAAAATTGGAGAAAATGAGTATTTGAACATCCGATTGAGTTTCGAATTATATTTCAATCTCCACTAACATTGAGTACATTGTTCTTAAAACTTTGAGTACACTGTTCTTAAAATTGAAAAGAGTATTTTATCAGTTTAGATTTTACTCATTCATAATGTATTCATTATTGTTCAGACTTATTTGCTTCAAAGTATTGAGTCATTATATTTATTGGTATTTGTATAACTGAACTTATAGAATAATTGAAATATTTCAGATGTATCATCGGGTGATTTTTTCTCTCATATTAAATAGAATTTTTT
>JAODPA010080989.1:0-26508 GCA_025585075.1 Nepenthes mirabilis | reverse complement strand
AGAAAATATGACTTTATAATATTTTTAATTTTTTTTTACAAAATAAAATGGCTACTGTTCAATACTTGGTTCAACGAGCTAAAATTGCTCTCTTCATCGTGGGCGTGGAGCCGCCACATTTTATATAGGCCACGAAGAAGCACTGGAACATCGCAGGAAGCACGCTAATCGAAAATGGCGACCGCTAGATTACTGTGTAGGCCAGCTGCTAATCGGCCGAGCATTTGTTTCGCGCCTCCTGCAAATTCCTTGAATAGTTTAGCGTCGACCTCATCGGCAAAAACGATACGATGTTTGAGCAATGCTTGCTGGAGTGGAGAGGTTGGTTTTCCAGAGGTTGGGAAGAGGAGATTGTCGACGCCGTCCATGGCGGTGGCATCACAGGTTGTGGCCGTGAGAGCGGCGGAGGTTTGCGGTGGAGTCGATCTCGCTACTCTCTACTCAAATGCTGTTGCCGCCGTGCTTTCCTTCTTCCGGTCGGCCGTCGATCGGAGTCCATATATTTCGCCGTTGCAGATGTTCATAGAAACTGTACGCGAACTTCATTTTTCTCCTATAATTTTAACAATTTATTTTTTAATTTCTAATTTTAACTATTGGATAGAGGTAAAAATCTAAATATTAGAATGTCTATGAAAGCTCTCCTTCTTGAGTTTTCGTCTTTTTACTGAGAAATGGCCATTGAATTGCGGGTGCAGGTTATCATTAACTGTCGATTCTTTACCTTCCTCGGCGTTGCAGGCTCCTTATTTGGTTCAGTCTTATGCTTCGTTGAGGTAATTAGCCAACTGTGCAAGGATTTTCTTCTATTGTTTTCCCCAAGCTAATAAATTAGGCAATCATTAGTTAACATCGTTTGATTGAGGCATGGTAGATTATGTGGCAAAATTGATGAACGAGCCTCTCTCTAATGAAGAGAGAAGATTACTAATGAAGCTTGTTGTAATATGTTTGCTTACATGCAGGGATGCTTTCTGATACTGCAATCATGTTTCCAGTCAATAATATCACATAGGATGGATCAAGGGTTTATAATCCAGCCAATCGTCGAGGCAATCGGTCGGTTTCTTTCTCTTCTTATATGCTTCTCTTGTATCTGCAATGAAAATTTCTAAGAGCACTCCTATTAAACCGTCCAAATGAGTATGTAATTCTAAATATAAAATCTTGGATTGAAAATTACATTACATTAGACTTTATAAATTTAAAGTTGATTGTCGAAATTTTAGATATAGATGAAATAAAAAATTCTATTGCGTCTCTGGGTCCGGGTTCTCTAGTTGATTAGGGAGCCTTCGGATTCAACGCTTGAGTTACATCTTAAATAAAGATGCAAGAATGAATGTAAAATTGCAGTGGGGAATGAAAGAATGCAATGATACAAAATGCATTGAGCGATTGTGGGAGATTGGGCTCCTTGGTTTGCACTGTAGAGAGTGGCTCACTAAGGATACTTGATAGAGGCTTTTGAATTAATGGCGTTAGAGTGATCAAGGATTGGGCTTGAGATTTTGACTCTCGATCCCTTTCCCGTCGAATGAAGAGATATTTGTAGGCTCTGTAGTGGAGGACCTTGGCGCGGGAACCTCCGACATGTGGCAAGCCGAGATTTGCCGGCCGCAAACCGCTGGTGGTGGCCAGCAGTGTCAATTGTTGTTTTGCGGTGGCACGGAAACTGTTGTCAGACGTGGCTGGCACAGGTCCATTTGACTTCGCTTGGATTGACTAGGAGGCTGCCAGAGGGCACACGCTACGGCTGGCCACCGTTGACCTTACTTTCCATTGGCTGCCAGTTCCTCCGCCAACGTCTCTTGCACTAGCACACTGCAAGGGCTGTAGTAGGGACGCAAACAAAGTTGGTTGGTCTCGTTGCCTGACGTTCTGCACACCTTGTCACTTCACGCCTAGGCTGGCTTTCGTGGATTGGGCTTCTCTGCTGATGGACGTCCTTTTCTTTGCTGGGCCTTAGCTGATCTTCAGCCCAATGCCATGCTGGACCCAACAAATTCAATTTAGGGATTTAGAAGTTCGGCATCTACATTAAAACAATGAAACTGTTACGTACGCATTGTTATCGGCTTGATCAATCAGAAAGTTACGGCGTCGATGGAGTCACAAACTACACGGAGGAGCTCTCGAACTACCCAGCCACCCCTGAAATTGCGGAATTATACCCGGGCTGGATTTAGAGCTACTGAAAATAACGTGGACTAGTTACCTTTTGATTAATATGCTGTTCTGAATTTTTATGTCCCACTTAAGTGTACACGTGGGCTGTTTCTTTGTTTGTTTGGTTGGTGCAAGAGTGAATGTAAAATTGCAGTGGGGAATGAGAGAATGCAATGATACAAAATGCATTAAGCGATTGTGGGAGATTGGGCTCCTTGGTTTGCACTGCAGAGAGTGGCTCACTAAGGATACTCGATAGAGGCTTTTGAATTAATGGCGTTAGAGTGATCAAGGATTGGGCTTGAGATTTTGACTCTCGATCCCTTTCCCGTCGAATGAAGAGATATTTGTAGGCTCTGTAGTGGAGGACCTTGGCGCGGGAACCTCCGACATGTGGCAAGCCAAGATTTGCCGGCCGCAAACCACTGGCGGTGGCCAACAGTGTCAATTGTTATTTTGTGGTGGTACGGAAACCGTTGTCAGGTGTGGCTAGCACAAGTCCGTTTGACTTCGTTTGGATTGACTAGGAGGCTGCCAGAGGGCACACGCTACGGCTGGCCACCGTTGACCTTACTTTCCATTGGCTGGCAGTTCCTCCGCCAACGTCTCTTGCACTGGCACACTGCGAGGGCTGTAGTAGGGACGCAAACGAAGTTGGTTGGTCTCGTTGCCTGACGCTCTGCACGCCTTGTCACTTCATGCCTAGGCTAGCTTTCATGGATTGGGCTTCTCTACTGATGGACGTCCTTTTCTTTGCTGGGCCTTAGCTGATCTTCAGCCCAATGCCATGCTGGACCCAACAAATTCAATTTAGGGATTTTGAAGTTCGGCATCTACATTAAAACAATGAAACCCATTTACTTTTCCCTCTCTTGATTCTGTTTGTCATGCTAGAGCCTATTTTTTCCATCACTATCGATTCTTTTCTCTTCCTCTATTCCATAGAGTTTGCCATCGCCTCCGCTGCTGCCACTACCGCTGCCACTACCACTGCCACTGCCACTGCCACTGCCTAGCCTGTTTTTCTAGAATTTTGAGTGTGTTTTTGCCCTGTTTTCCTTGTTTGAAGATCAATGTTTGCCTCTTGCAGATATGTTCCTAATGGGCAATGCCATGCTTATTTTTGGAATGGGATTATATTCCATGTTTGTGGCAACCAAAAGTATGCAAAGGAGACAGCCAGAACTCATTGAATCAAACTTGTTTGGACTCTTTTATCTCAAGGTTAGATTCCGAGAATTATTCCACGTGCTATATCAGATATTTAGTAATTTATTTAGATAATTAAATATTATGATTCCATATGGTTTTTCGTATTTTATCATAAAAGATATTTTTTAATAAATTTAATCTTTGATAAAAAAAAATGATATTCATATGAACTCAAAAGGGTAATTAAAAGTTAGGTTAATTAAATTCTGGTCGGTACTTAGCTTAGTTAATGAAACCACAATAAATATCTTCTAAACATCACATGATAAGAGGGGCGCTGTGATGGGACTACCGTACGATACGCATATGATACTGTATGATAGCTATCGAATCTAAATCCAACAGCTAGTTTAAATTATTATTAAAAAAATAAAAAAAATAACTTCTTTTAAAAGAATTAAAATGACTAATGACAGCCGTACGATTTAAATCTGATGGCCGGCACACGATATCGTACATGCATCATACGGCAGTTGCATCGTAGTGCCCCTCGTTTAACATCACATAGGCATCACACATGCGCTGTATAGATCCGTCATTGATTCGTGGCATGACGGGTCTAATTACAAAGCCAATCTAAAACTTTACAATACTTATAAAATCAAAAATTTCTTATTTATTATCTTCTAACCTTTTGCTTAATAATAATATTTATTCAGATGGTTCCTTCATGGCCGGAGATGCAGAACGCCGTGACGCATGCAAAATCAAGGATCGGACGCTGCATAATGATGATTCTTCAGGTAGGAGTCATCGATAAATTCAAGAGCGTCCCTTTGGCTTGTGGGTTCGATCTGGCTTGTTTTGCTGCGGCTCTTCTCGTCTCCTCCGCTTGCATCTTCCTCCTCTCGAAGCTCCGTGTCCCTGCAAAGTTAACTCGCAGGAGGAGGTAGCCATGGCTGCTCGAACCAGGAAATCTAGCGAGCGTGAGGAAGAATGTGATATTCATTTGGTAATTTTGTAAGATAAGTAAAGATCATAAATTTTTACTGTTCTGGTTTATCTTATTGAAGAAATTACTTTTTTNTAATTTAAGACCGTTTAATATTAATGGTTCAATATTAGCCATTAAATTCACATTGAAACCTAATTTCATATTCATTTTAGCAGCTTTCTATTTATTTCACATTAAATAGATATTAATATTAAGAAAAAGTTGAAAATAATATTCTTAAGGGTACTTACAATATTAAGGGCACTGCAACAGTGCCCTTAGACTCATTTCTAGCCGTCTCATGACCCTGACATTTAGAGCCGATCGGTGCACCAATTCAACAATCTTGAAAGTCATAGCGGTGTTATGATCATCCCATAATTGAGGCCAGTCGGAATTATAAGTTAAAAAATGAATAAGAGATATAAAAATAATTATTTATATCACTCGAAATAATCTTTACTACTTTTTTTTTAATTTATTTTTAACATTGATTTTTAGATAAATATAGAAACCCAAAGAGACAGAGGACCATGACAGCACTATGAAGGCTGGCATTTTATAAGTCGAGCGACTCGAGGACCCTACGAGCTTGGATGTGCAACGCAGTCATTCTCTCCTCCGGATCAAGGGTTGTGCCGAACTGACTAGCTGCCCAAATCAACGACGCAGATTTCTCACCCAAAAGCCGCCTTATGTCGTCGTGTACGGTCGCCATGGGCATCGTATCTCTCCCGTGGACATGGCCGATCAGGAGGAGCAAAAACTCTCCACATTTCATCCTTATCACATGCCACAATTTATAAGCAGTAAAATTCACCTCCTTGACATCCATCTTAAGAGGGAATAAAAAATCCTAAGAATTTTCCTTTTCTTTTTTTTTAAATTATAGCTATCGATATTGATTGTGACCATATTAGTTTTAAACATAAAAGGACAGCACCTACTGAAATTGAATTTGTCAGCAAAAAAATCTCTAAGAATCGTAAGATAACATGACAAATATATCAGTTGAATATCGATATATTGATAAATATTTCAAATATCGACCAATATGTAGCAATATATTTCCTATAAGCAACATATCGCGATATTATTGCAATTTCAAAAAAAATCAGTATTGGTAGGTCCTAATATTGATATATTCGTCAAATATTAAATATATCAGCCGACATATTACTAATAGATAATATATTGTGACATTATCGTTACATTAAAAAATATCAA
Organism: Nepenthes mirabilis; assembly: GCA_025585075.1. Taxonomy (NCBI): domain Eukaryota; kingdom Viridiplantae; phylum Streptophyta; class Magnoliopsida; order Caryophyllales; family Nepenthaceae; genus Nepenthes; species Nepenthes mirabilis. Next base: position 20,966 of record JAODPA010080989.1, on the reverse strand, counting down.
TATAAGGGATCTGACACAATACACTTTAGATTCTTAGCTTTCTACTTCATTAAGGAAAGGAAGAAAGCTCCGAATTAGTGAATGGTAATATGCCCCCGTCTAGTGAATGGTAGTGAGGAGTGGATATACAATAGGTGGTCGATGTTCATGCAACGGTACCATTAATAACTTACGCACCTGGCAAGAGGAGAATCACCAAAAACCTCAACCCGTGGAATGAGACACGGTCGGCAAGGCTCTAGGAATCGATACCGAACTTGGTTTTGGATGTCTGCTTAGAATACACCGGCAAAGGTGCGCACCTATCGGAAACCAGTTCCAAGGACAACTGGCCCTTTGCTAGGATGGATGACTTAGATAACCTTGGAAGATTTGGGAGCCCGGTGGGGTACTTATGAAAGACGAACACATGTAAGATCGATGATTCAAATTTTATGAATATAATATTTATTTATAGTTGATAGTATATTTCATTAGAGTCCCTAGCAGGATTCTAGGGAGTTTTTTTTTTTCTTTGCACTCGCTATATACCATCCCCTTGGTTTGTTGGAATGCCTCGTGGGTTCTCCGAGGGTTTCCTAATTTGGGATTTTAGGAAGAGGATCAAGTTGGTTTATAATATAATAATTGTAAATCAAAAGAAGTTAAGCGCTTCCTAACATGTGGATAAAATCAAGTGTGATGCCCTCTCTCTGAGTATAAATGAAATAAAAGATGAAATTGTCCAAAACTCCAATGGCCCACACTATGTCCTCGAGTAACTTCAAGGATGTGTGTAGTCATTAGAAAGTTTAAAAGAGAGAAAAATAATAAGAAAAAAAATTTAAAAAGAAAAAAATATTTTTCTAAAAAATATATAATTTTTATCATGTTATTATTATTATTATTATTATTATTGTTATTATTATTATATACTTGTGATGTGCACTTAAGAATGATCTGATGAAGCCACACAGCTCAATCGATCTAATTCATCATCTCTTCCATGCATTTCCATTGGTCATCAACGTTCATTCTCCCTAAGATGTTGAGACGGAAGATCGTGGAAAAGAAATGCGTCGCTACCCGTGGCATGGTGAAACGAAAGTTGAAATTCAGCAAAGGTGGCTTGGGAAGATGTATGTTCCAAAAGGAAGAAGGTGATTTGGATATTAAAAATCCGGTTGCCCATAACAAAGTGCTCCCGGCAAAATATCTAACGAGACTTTCCTAGGATGAAGGTACTTCAATGCAGGTGATGCGTCCGTCATCCAAGAACTGACTTGGATGTCGAGACCCATGTTAAAAATATCATCCAAAAATCACAACCTAGGAGAAAGGCCCCACAACACAAGGTCTGAGATCGAACAGCGCAGGATAGCCTAGCATGGGCCGGCCCAGCAGCCCGCCATGATCGGCTCCATTAATACGGCCCACGATCCTTTTCTCGCGCGTTGAGAAAACTTGTCATAATTAGTCAGTACAAGTCTGACAAATATTCCAAGAATATTTGCCCACAATTTGCATGATTTCTCCAAAATGGACAGCTACTATACCAGGCGTCTCCCATGATCACGTCAAATAAGGAAGGAAACCATCAGCCAACCAATATTTCCTTATCCACCTGGACAGCTCAACGGGTGGCTGTCACCAACTAGGGAAGGTCAAATTGCCCACCAACGTTATAAATACCCCTTTTACTACAATAGGGGAGGGGGCGGGGAACCTAAAAGACTTTGGGCTCACGGAGGAAGGAAGATGACCAAATAAAAAGGAGATAGAGCCATCTACGTCCATGGAGAAGAGATCAGCAGATATCTCTCTCTACTAGCACATGAGTTCCTATTCATTCTCCAATCAGCTACTCCCCTGCGGGTGCATTCACCAGTCAGCCACCAAGCGGCGAAGGCATCACACTTTCTAGAATCTCACCCTTAACAGGAGCCAAATCCTCCATCTTCAAAGCCACCCCTTAGGCGGGTGTACGTCCAATCTGCCTCTCATGCGGGTGCACCAAATATTTAGTCCCCCATAACATGCATCCAGGCATTGCTATCATATTTGCACATCTTCCTATTCGTTGAGAAATATTTCTAATTTGAGTGTTAGGGGATATATTGGGAAATAAGTCCATCCAATCTTCTAACCCCTTATTTTTTCATTGTGTTGCGCAGGGTCCAGGTTCGAATAGACGAGATCAAATTGGCTATAGTTCGACCCAACACGGAAAATCGAGCAGCTCCTTAACCGGAACAACCCAAATCCAAAAACGCATCATTGATGCCGTCTATGAGAATGACTGGAAAGTTTTCCACTTCAACTGCAAGAACAAACATGGTCAACATTCCGGGTACGAGCTAGCACACCAACCGGACGCGTCATCGCCCATGGCGACAACCCCTCATTGGATAGCCATGCAGATATACGACTGCCCCTAAGCGTGCAAGCACTCGCTGCTCAACTGGTTGCTCGGACCCTATCGTCCACAGACCATTTACACCCATCCGAAGGTGAAATGCTGGGGGGCGATTCCGTTTGCGATGAGAGCTGAATGAATCACACCAACGCCAGGAACCATGGAGATGCGAAGAAATCGAACGAGAGAAGGCCGACTCAAGAGAAGGATGGGGGACAAAAAGGCATTGTTTTATAGAGGCCATCAATCAAAATTCGAAACAATGTCTTGAAAAGGCGCACACATGATAAGCTAGACACATGCCAGCACGGGAAGGCATCGATGCGCATCAGTCATCCAGCATCATTAATAATAACCTGCCACTATACGGACAGGAAACACTTCACGCAGGATAGGCTAGATGTCAGAGCAGCGCAGCTTCTAAGGCCACTATGCCCTACTTCTCGAGGACAGCAAATTGGCGGCGAGCAGATGTGATGAGCTCGAAATTGGACTGACAGGCCGACGACCCACTCCGATGTCCAACCTACTTGACCGATCTAGATCCAGTCTGGCATCCAGCCAGTTTGACTGTCAGTGACCCAGTCCGATCCAGCCTGTCTGACTGGTCTACAATCTAGTCCGGCTACAAAACGAACTAACACAAGTCTGGTCACTCCTCAGAGGACCTTCAGAATGGCTATCTGGTAGCTCGCAACGCGCGTGAAGGTCACAATATTCTATCTCGGCATTAAACCCACTTAAGCGTACCATTAATCGGGTATAGGCCACGTAGGAGTGACCCATAACCTAACATCAACATCATGTTGGCACTAAATCGTCCACACCCATTCGAAAGTGTAACGCCGAGGGCTCTAGGCTCCAACCTCCAGATGATCGGAGAGAGCTAGTATTATTAGAGGATCCAGAGGCCTGACAACCTCGAGGCCCAAGCGTAGCCAAACAGCCGACCGAGTTGCTAGAGGTAGGCAAAAGACTAGGACGCCCTCAGATGCAGAGAGCTCTACCCCTTGCACATGGCCTCTCATGCCAGAAGACGCTACTTAATCGTCGGCCAAGAGCGACTCCCTTTCGGCATCAGAAGGTTACACATCAGCAAATAAGCCCAATCAGTACTCGTGCTCCAACAAGCACATTTGTCAGAGATGTCACATCGATGGTGATGACGCTACGGATAGCCATGGCGATATTCGATCTTGCCTTGGACATTATGCTTATGCGACTATGGGTCCCATGCGCTCGCCTTGACGGCAGGTTGCTTGGGGCTCCCTCTTCTCATGCACAAATCTCAACACTCCCAAAAGGAGGAGCCGAAGGTAGAGACCACTCACCAAGGAAAATCTTATCCGCCTGATGACCTTGATATTCGGAAGGATTTGAGTGATAGAGCCCACTCCCAGTGGAAAGATTGACCAGGTCCCGAAATACAGGACAAAAGCCTAGAGCGATGACACCCTCGCTATTCTTAAGACAACCAGCAACATTACACCCGTGAAGAGACTCCTACAGCGCCGATAGGCATCCAACCGTCCCTCGCAAGGGGCAAGAGAATTGACCCAGAGAGGCCTCTAGAGTGTTTGGTCTTCTACTTGCAAGTGACCTCATTGGAGCAAGAGGCCTAACCCGATGGCTTGGCAAGGCTGATCCTGCGAGAGTGCCCTGCATTGGCCCTATGCAAAGTAGCAAATCCTCCAAAAGCTGTCACTATACTCGTGATGGGGCTCGACGTGCTTGGCTAATTGCTCGTTGCTCCAGCCAGAAACATCTTCATGGCGATGACCCCTCACCGAGTGGTTATGTTGACAACTGGCCCCGGGGCGGTGTAGAAGCTCAGAGTACATATCAGCACCCATTTGCCAGACCGCATGCGTCCGTCCGAAGACGCTACGCTGAGGGCTCTACCGTCCAGTATCACGTCCAATTGGTGCGGACCAGCATTCGCAAAAGAGCCAATGGCCTGACAACTTGTGGCCAGGGTGGCCACGGGTGACAGGGCCTAGCGTCGACAAGAAGACCAATAGTCATAAGGTGTGAAATGGAAGCCCAGAGCCACATGGCCCATGTCGTTCCCACAACAGCAAGATACCCCCTACTTTAGAAGGAACTCCATGGCCTTAGAAGGCACTTTACTAACATAGACAGGCAACCGTTCAAGATGAGGACTTGGTCATTTCCATCTCCTTGCAGCATTTAGGAACAACACCTAGAGGCCCTCGATCGAAGTTCTGATCCGACATTCTACTTGGATCACTTTTGCACTTTGCCAGACTCCACTGGGCATCGTAAGTTCCCAATGTGGTGTCGGAGGCTATCCCAAATGCCCATAGGAAGGGTCGAGCCCTTGGCCCCCCTTTGCCTGTGGCATTCCACGCCGGAAGCCACTTCCCTCTCAACGACCGAAGTCCACCCTTGGCACCTGCAGGATGCATGTTGGCAATGACGGCTACCCAACCCAAGGGCATAGCGCACCATCCACTGTAAGCACTAACGACGATTTCACGTCAAATTTAGCTAAGTCTTACATACATCATCTTGAGTGTTTGAATCATACTCTAATTAATAAAATAACTGTTTGTTTATTATTAATCTGCTTATATGAATACTTGCATAATATTACGTAAAATCAGATGACCTAAATAGCCCCTAAGTTGAGTAAATTTCCATTCACCAGTTACCAAACCTTGGTCCTGAACCGAGCGGCCCAAATACAGTCAAATTCAAACCTCAATATCGAACTGAACACCCCAAAGACAGTCGGATTCAAACCTCAATCCCGTACTTAATGGGCCATATGCGGTTGGATTTGAACCTCAGTCCCGTCACTGAGCGGCCCAAGCGTGGTCAAACGCAAAACGTTAGGGGGCTTTTCAGCATGTATGTGAAAACTCCCCCCTGAGGGGACGAGCACCATCAATCTACAATGGTCGGTGGGCTAGGACCAAACACATGAAAGCTATGATGTCCTCTAATAGGACCAAGCGCTGACGGGTTCATGCGGGTGACAGCCTAGGCTAGGAAAAGCACGGCAACGATAGCCTCAAAGCTTAGCCAGCAACCACCTTTTCTCAGCGCCAAGACATCATCCTGGTAGGGGCAAGTGCGACTAACAAGATGCATTCGTCAAAGTCTGGCAATGACAGCCGTGAGGTTTAGACAGCAACCGTGTCTCCTCAGTGTCGCGACTTCTCTTCACAAGAATCAGCACAACCTGACTTGAGTGACAAACCAAACAAGGCGACGGTAGCACCCCATGCTTGGTCAACCAAGCAAATCATCCCAATGCCACGATCTCCACCTGGTAGGAGCTAGTGCCACCAAGGCAACAATGGTGCTAGCCAATAGACAAAACAAGCATTGGACAAAGAAACTCAGTGCACAAGGAAAGCACGATAGTAATGATCAACATAGTCTGATTAAAAGTCACGGCGTACATCAAAGGCATCCAGTGGCCTCAAAATAAAACGATAATACAAAGGAGTTATGTACGCCTACAAGCTAGCCAGAGCGATCGCCCCGCTTCTGGGGCCCCTTTAAAGACCGCGATCCTTTGGCCGGGAAGCTGATGAGGCCCGTCTGGTGCTTGGCTTCAACGTTTCTCAGATCAAGATAGCCAATGGAAAAATCTGGAGTCGCCATAGAGACTATTCATCTGCAAAAATGGATGCCCTCCTGAAATCACCCATTTAGCAGCAAGGTCACCTCCTCTAGACGAAACCTGGACATTAGTTCCCTCTCCTGCTTGGCACTCACACCAATTAGGTCAGTAAGCCACTGCCAACTCTCTCGGAGCTCGTCCTCGAGCAAGGCAATCCGAAACAAAGCATAGGCATAGGCGTCGGAGAGCCCTTATGCTCTGGTCTCGGACTAAGATAGAGCCTGTTCGAGGTAGTTGGCTCGCTTTTGACTCTGATGCACCTCGCTGACAACATCGTTGACCCTTTGCTTCATCTGCTCTCTGTCAATGCGCTCCCGCAAGAGGCAGGCAACCTCGTACACCAAAAGGTGCGCGTCCTCCTCCAACTTGTGGAGCACTCCCTGCAACAACCAAGAGAAGGGAAGGTACAATTAGGCAAGAGTCGTTGAAAAGCATGATCGCAAAAGGTAAGAGTTTGCAAGATCCTACCTCTTGACTTAAGGGGCGAGAAGATCCGATAGACTCGAGGATGGAGGCGCCCTTAGAACCTTCCGACACTCTAGAGTGGGAGCACCAAGGTGGTGCTCTCTGCCACTTGCAACGGTGCTTTTCGAGGCAACTACTCCCATCTCTCCCGTCATTTGTTCGTCATCGTTGCTCTCTTCCTTCAAAGGCACAGGGGCAGAAGAGGATGGCACCTCCGACAAGGAGGCAACCAGAACGGGAATGCTGGCAGCATTATGGTCGGCCATTCAAAAAAGCACTAGAAGAATGGTAGAGTGAAGCGTAGAAAGCGTACGCATAAGGTGCAAAAATGGCAGGAGACAGCACTTAAATAAACGGAGCCGCTGCCTTAAACGATGTCGCAGCAAAGCTAAAAGTTCGCGTCGCCATAATGGCAAATGATGTGTGTCCTCACGTTGGAGCTCCTCAACAAATCTGCCTGTAGGAGCCGTTATGACGGATGTCACCTCGCATCCTCATGCAGCCCACTATTAGTTACTGCATCCTGCCACTCTCGCCGACAAGATGGTTGTTCAACACTAGTCTCCAGAAGCGTCCATTCACAATGATGCCTGGTGCATTACTCTCCAGGACTCGCAAAGTGACGGCGTACGGTCCTGATAGACTCAATGCAAGGACGTTCGGCCTCCTCCCCAATTGGGCATCGGGTCGAGAGACATCAATAAGTCGAACCGTCAAACCATCGAAGATCCAAGCGGCAAGAAGATAAGAGGCAACCTTGACAAGATCGAGGTCAGGTCGGCCGGCCACTTCCCTGGCCGACAGTTGGGTCGAGTGGCAGCGTGCCGACCCACCAAAAGATCGAGCTGTCCGTTGATCAGCCTGCTGGCAAGCAACAATGTTCTGAGGCATCCCCCTAGAAGAATTGCAAGTGGATGACACACGACCTAGACAGCCTCGTGGCCGGGTTAGCCGGCCCCTCCCCGATTGGGTGCTAGGTCAAGTGGTCATGCGTCGACTCGTCAGAAGACCAAGACGTCCAAGGGCCAACTTGTCAAAATGTCAAAGATCCAAATTGTAGAGGATGAAAAATCAAAATACTCCGATCATTCACATCATGCGAGAATATTAGGGACACACAATGGAGTGAAAGAACCTTCAGTAGTTCCAATCATTAATTCCCTTTACAAAGTGCACTCTCGACAACGAACATACAACATCATAAAGGAATAAAAGTATATAGAACGACGATCTGACTACTCAAGCTCTACTCCGCAGGCACACAACCCTCGAACGAAATCTCAATAGCAAGAGCACCACATTCCAGACGGTCGAAGAGATCATACTCCTACACATCGAGCAGGAAGCACATGTCAAAGCCCTCGCCAACAAGAGCAAGGCATAAAGCACCAATGCCATCCCGAGAAGCATCCACCAAAACCGGCCACAGTCACGCAAATCCATGCGTCAACACCGGCCCCGGCGTGGCAACAACGGCCTAAGCATCGGCGTGAACACAGAGAATGTACCCTCACCAACAGCTTCCGAATTGAGCCCTCATGAGCTACCTGGGGATGAGTCGCTCAGCCAGAGGGGACGGGATGTTAACCTCTCCCGCCAAAAGGGCCAAGCAGCCACTCCTCTAGGGCTACTCAGTAAGAGCTCTCTATCACCAACTAGAAAAAGGGGAAACTGGCCTAAGCCTTGCTCAATGCTATGCGAGGCCAAGATGTGCCTGGACGAAGAGCAGGAAACCAAAGCGGATCTAAAACAAGCCTTTAGCACTAGCTCCCAATCTCCGTTGGCTTCGGTAGGTAGTTGTGCAGGCTTCATACCCGCTCTGAACATTCATGCCACTTAATTTGGTGTGGATGATTCACGTAGAAGGGTGTTGCGAGCCCCTACTTATAGCCGGAAAAGGAAATCAGCGTGCCATCATTGTGAAAGATCATGCTGCTAGTGTAATCCGAAAATTGTCGGCGTAGTCTAGAGAATTACTCCCAAATCCTATTAAATCAGAGCAATAGTCTGTAAGGTTTCTTTAAAAGCAAAGTGCATGGACCTGCACAACGTCCCATTATTGCATGTTGGGGGTTAAAATTTCAAACCACTCAACATGGGGGCTAGTGATGGGTCCATCACCCATGGACTGACCCGAATGTCGAGACCCAAGGTAAAAAGGCTGTCCGAAAGTCACAACCCAGGAAAAGGCCCTCGTAGCCCAAGGTCTGAGATTGCACAGCCCAGGATCGCCTACTGAGGCATGAGCTAGTTCAATAGCCGGCCATGAACGGCCTCATCAGGATGGCTCACGATCATTTTTTCATGCGCTGAAAAAAGTTGTCATAATTGGTCAGTACAAATCTGACAGATATTTCAAAAATATTCGCCCACGATTTGCACGATCTCTCCCAAAGTGGCAATTGTCATACCAAACATCTTCATAATCACATCAAAAAAGGGAGGAAACCGCCAGTCAACTGAGATTTTCTTATTTACTAGGACAGTTCAACGAGCGGTTGTTACCAGTCAGAGAAGATAAAACTGCCCGTCAACACAATAAATATCCATTCACTATAACAGGAGAGAGGGGGGACCGGAAACCCAAAAGACTCTAGGCTCATAGAGGAGGGAAGATGACAAGATAAAAAGGAGAAAGCGCTATCTGCACGAATGGAGAAGAGACCGGCGGACATCCTTCTCTCCGCTGGCATATGAGGTCCCATTCTTCTTCCGATCAACCACTCCCCTACGGGTACATTCACCAGTTAGCCATCTTGCGGTGGAGGCATCACTCACTCTAGAATCTCGCCCTCAACAGGAGCTAAGTCCTCTATTTCCAAAGCCGCCTATCGGGCGAGCACACCTCCAGACCACCTCTCAGGCGAGTGCACATCTGAGCCGCCTCTTTGTCGGGCACACCAAACACTTAACCCTCCATAACATGCATCCACACATTTCACTCATATCCTTACATCTTCCTACTTTTTAGAAAATATTTCTAATTTGAACGTCGGAAGATATATTTGAGAGAAAATCCCGCCAATCCTCTAACATTTTGTTTGTTCATTGTATTACACAGGGTTCAGGTTCGAACAGGCGGGGACCAGATCGGTTCCAGTTCAACCTGATGCGGTAGAATGAGTAGCTCCCTAACCCATACAATAATTCGAATCCAGGGTCGCATTAGTAGACTTATTGGATTTGAGCTTATCGATTGAAAGACAGATGTATTTGCACAATCAAAGCATCCCATTCTGCAAAATCTTCATCATCTGGTCATTCAGCAAACCCTTTATTCAGCACATCATCGGTGATGGAAGGAGTACTTAGGTTTGGTTGGACAATTAGCACACAAGGGGACCTCCAATGGATGGGTTCCCCGGACATCTCAACATGCTCACCAAGCTCTCTATTAACTCAAGAGTTAGCTCTATCATCTCTAATAATGTGGGCTAGCGGCATTTTGTGGGCTACCATGAAATGGAAGGGAATAAATTTACAATGGGTGGACGCCCATCTAGTTCTTGCTGTGTCAATTGACTACGTATATCAAGGGAGAGGAATACACTGCTACACTTCAGATGGTACCCATAATCCACCGCATGGTTCATGACAAGCTTGGGATTATTTTTAAGCTTTTTAAAAAGTATCTACTTTGGGAAGAAAGAATAAGTTATTTCTTTTGAATGAATCTTGCTCGGTTATATGTTTCTTCTTTTGTTGACTGTTCTTCTTTTGTCAGGATATCCAGTATTATTGGAAGGGAAGAGAGTTTAATCAAATTGGTTGTGGCAACATAGTTAAGAGAAATAGCACACTTTAGGCCTGATTTGGCAAAGTTTTGGAATAGAATAGCAGGCTAGATCTGATACACTGGAGAATCAGCTCTCGTCAAAGGGGCTAGTTGATATGATTGGTCAATAATCACAGAGCAGGGGAGTTATTTACATTGTGTTATCTTTCCCAAAATTCCTCAATGACTGCCTTTGGTGGAAAATGTCCATGTCTTTGTCTAGTGTGTTAAGGTGTCCCGCTGTTTGTGATCATTCGGGTTTTCTTCACAGGTGTGACATTCAATTTTGAGTTGGGGCTTGTCCCATTGGCTTAGCTCTCTTAGTCTCTATGAATGCCTTAGATCATGGATGAAAATATCGGTCGATAAATACTAATATCAAAGCCCCTTAATACTAATATTTTCAATATCATAGCAAAATTACGATATGTTGTTATACCAATAATATATCGTAATATATTAACTGATACACTAGATATATCGGCCGACATTTGTTTATTAGCTTACGATTGTTAGAAAGAATTTTTTTTCTGATATATTTGATATCGATACTGATATGTCTAATACCTTAGACTAAGAATGAGTGAGCTATGTTTCATGTACATTCTTCCCTCTGTATATATATTCCATAAATTACTTATCAGGAAAAAAAAAAGACGATTGTTTAATTGGATTGTTTGGTATGCAAAAAAGAATCAGAATACCGGGGCAGAAAATGGCACGGGTGTGTTTCTTTGATATGTTCTAACAGTCTGTAGAATAATATTAGCAAAAATGTGTATAATAGGAAAGTAACTTAGCGCGGTATAATAATGTTAATATTAACACTCTGGAATTCTATCTGTTTTTGGGGGTTTAACTACTTATTACTTTATTAACTTGCAATCCTTATTAGTTGCTATATCTATATCCTGCCCAAAAAACAATTTGCTATATCTTTGAGAAGGAAGTGATAGCAGAGAGCAATCTACGAATAAGCAAAGCATGAATTGAAAATACCTGAGATTATCATCCACTTGTTTATCTCTAACGAGTGCAGCAACTTCCTCAATGCCATTATAGGTTTCAAAATCCTGGAAACAGATTGGAATAACAGCTAAATCATGGATATCATCTTTGCTGAGAGATCTAGAAAAGATATCACAATTCACATACAAAAAGATTGGTCCGGTCAACTCACTAAATTCATAGAATATTATATATATATATATATATATATGAAGGTGCAGAAAAAGCTATAACATTCTTAAACTGCTTAATATACGGACCAAATCAACTTTCTTGAAGTTTACATGAAACTCATACTTTCTACAATTAATTAAACCCTCAAAATTCAGCAGCGTAAGCCTTTTTTTTCTTAAAAAAAAAAAAGGATATCATAAGACATTCAAGATGGCATGCATTTAAGTGATATCACAATTTATTGAGGGTATTACAAGAAACTATGGCTTTAATAGATACCATTTGATTGGCAGTAGAATCCGACATTAAAGCAATCAAAGCATCTAAGCAGGCTCCTCGCTCTAGCACTCCCCGAGTTGCCAATATGTTCATTAAGACCTGCATTTAAGCACACTGTTCAAGTCCTTTGAAGAAAACAGCATGTTCTAAGACATCGAGGGAAGTGTAATGGAAAAATAAAATAAAACATCAGGCTTGGATGAACTTTATAGAAACACTACACAGAGTTGCAAAGCTGGCAAATCAGAAAAAGAAAATTGAAATCTGATACATACTAGTTACACCTAAACCATAACCTAAACAACAGAAGTAGATTTTCATAGGATATAACACACAAAAGATAGAGCCTAAAATGTTGTATGAAAAGCAGAGGACAACTTCCTGGATGAAGATGGTGAACCTATAAAGATATAGGTATCCAATTCTAGGAACTTGTCAACATTGCAGTACCAAATCATCTCTTCTTAGTATAGAAGGAATAGAAAGAAAGCTACAAACAACGCTACGTCCTCACTTAATCCTTATGCTAAAGTGAAAAAAATCCTAATGTTAAAGTGAAAAAGACATTCCCGGAAGAATGGAATAGTGATTTCACTAATTCAATATCTATTTTTGAATGAAATTACATGATATAGTTCATATATTTTCTTATTAATTTACTAAGGGGATGCTTATTGAATCACTTGAAATTACGGGATACATAGATGTCACAAATAATGAGTCGATTTAATCTCTGTCACTTGTCCTTTGTTAGTGACATCTTTGACATCTATAATGTAATTATTGATGAATTCACAAAACTTTCATTTGGTCATTTTGCTTATTCTCCGTCCTATCTTTCAAAATAGTTGATTGCTCTATGCTGGGCTTCCCTCTATCCTGGACTCTGCTTGCTCGTCTATGCTTTGACCCAGAAAACCATAATTGAAAAACGATGTTTCCTTGCCGGCGTTAAGATTTAAAGCTTGTCTTAGAAAAAGGTAAACAAGAAGAAGCTGCATGGCTATTTGGTGGAGCTGGACCATGTGGAATTGAATGCTCTACACCTGTATATTCATCCAACTTTATATCCAAAGCCTCAAATTCATGCAGCCAAATGGCAGTTCAATATCACAAAAAAAAGTTTTATAAAATTCTCAGAGTAATCAATGAAAGAAAACCTTCTTCTCTTTAAGGGGGACAATGTAGAATGGAGGAGTAACAAAGTGGCCCAGAGCATAGAGAAGGTCATACTGGAATCGCCTTATGTTGGTGGGCCAAAATGGTGCTTTGCCTGTGAAGCAAGCAACAACCTTCAAGAACCCGAAGAGCAAGTGCAACTTCAATATCTGTTGAGGGGCTCGTTAGCTTCATAGGTACAACGGTGAATATATGATCCAGATTTGTCACTCTGTCTTCTTCTCCTTCTCTCAAAGAATGGTGGAAGAGAACTGGAACCACTGTGGCAGAACAAACATGCACACATCTTGTCAGAGGACAGCGAGAAGTTTTGATCACCAATTCTGCTAAAACCAATAAAATGCCTAAAAAAAAAATTCTAACTGAAAACAGAATATCAGAAAGTTGGCAAGACAATTCCCCCACCCACGCTAAGGATGAAATTATAGCAGAAGTTTCATCCATGTACTTGTAGCAAATCAAACAACAATTATCAATGAGCATGTAACAGTTTTTAAGAAAAAAGCTCATATTACAGAAAAAAGTTCATATTACTTTGGTGATTTACAGAATTGCAGAGAGGGCCAATTGATAGTCTGGAACCAACTTGCTTGTCATTGCTAACGATAATCTTACCTGTAATCATGATGTATTGGTTTAGTCTGGTTAATCGATCTTAGAGATAAAAATTCTTCTCACCTCACATGCTCACCTGATTCTCAGGTACTGTGTATTCAGAAGGATGATGACAAGCAATAACATAGATTGATTAAGTTCCAAGCATTACGTTTTCTGCACTCAAACTTGGCAGCAGAGCATTACTAATGGTCACTTACCTCAAACTCCCATATACTCTCTTCTTCGTCGCACATTAATCATACTAAAGTCCAATAATTTATGTATCTTGACCAAGGAAATTTCAACCTCAGAATCTTATTAAATTGCCAAGGCTATTGGACTTTGTTTATGAAACCAACCACCCTCTGGTAAAAGAAAGAAAAAGAAACCCAGAAAAATCCAACATATAGAGACAATAAACTGGAACCAAATCCGAGTTTTCTTGGTCGATATAAAAATGATCAGACCTTAATGTGCCGGTTACATTCCCCTTTTTGTGAGAAGGAGTAACTGAAAGACTAGGGGAACCCTATCCACATTTCATTTATATCTTGTATAAAAAGCAAAAGCATAGATATGCGAATATACAATATACGTAATATATATTCGTTTATAGATGTAAATATAAACCGTTTTTTACAAAAACAGTTATCACCAAAGTAAATCTGAGACAATGCAAGAGAAATGAACGCATGATTTACGTAGTGAATGGAAACTTTGAAAACCATTTAGTTTTCAAGTAAAATCCTCTAGGTTTCTCTAGCCAATAAAAATAAATCAATATAAAAGTCAATTTATAACCGGGTGGTCTAAACACACTAAATAATAGCTGACTTACTACTGATTTGTAACTACTACAAAGAAACTTTTCAGATTTACTTACAATAAAAAAACTGAATAACTTCTAATCTTTTTATCGATCTTACTTATTAGTAAACTCCACACACTACTAGATTCCAATGTCCATGCCATTAGCACACCAATGAAGGTTAACATAGTGAAACAAGTGTTCAAACAATGCTAGGGATAATTGGGTGAGAAAACTTTAACAATTCAATTTTAAGAGTGAAAGATTGAGTTTTCTCTTATAATTAATCTCTTCTTCTTAGACAATAATAATCACAATATTTGCAGCTCAATCTCTATCTTTTTAGGTTTAGAAGAAGAAGAGTATTTAGGTAAACAACAGATCAATAAGCACGTGTTTGATGACAAGGAGCATCTGAGAGCTTGTGCACTGCCCATGCTCATAACATTACACGTGCATCTGATGTTATTGAGGCTGAACAAAAGCGTCAATTGTTGCAGGTATTCTAGATCAAATGTGCTCATGCGCAAAATAGGCACTCATCACGCACTAAGTATTTTAGACCAAGTATGCTCATGTGCGACATAGACGTGCATTGAACTTGAGAACACTAGACGAATTATACTTCTACATGGTGTAGGCATGCATCCAGTATGAGTCTTTAAGTGTTCTTCAGGTGACCAATTTTCCTAATAACGGAATATACTAATACAAGATGTTCCTAGCAACCTCTCCCTTTGGCAATTCTATGACAATTCCACTTATAGGACAAAACTAAATAGCATATGAATCAAGGGTTTAGACACCACCAAGATGAAACTCATGTACATAAAAATCTATTCCTAAAGTATAAAAGAATGACACTAAAATATAGATCTTAGAATTTAGAACTTTCTAAGACGTGTGCACTTGATGTTTTTGGTCAAACATGGTTATTGAAAATATAAAAAATATATAGAATATGTAGATAAACACTAGATAAGTAACAACAATCAAAAGGTAATATAGCAGTTTATTAAAAAGCAGCAATGTAGAGCAACTGTAGAGAACAACAACATTAGATGAAATCTAATACAACTATAAACAGGCAACAATACAGCAATACACAAAATGCTCCTTTTTGTCACGAATGCCAAAAAGGAGGTTCAATCAACACTTGAGTTGTCACGGTCCCGTAGCGAACACAGCTTGACAAAGATGCGGTCCATGCTTCCCCTCACATAGGCATCTTGGTCATTCAAACCGGTGTCAATATGTTGAAAGTGCTCAACAACCTAAGACTCTAAGCAGTCAATGTTAGCGGGAAGTCGAGAGTGATTTGTAGAGTGAGTGGCAAGTTGGTTAAACATCCTAGAAAATTGACCCATAATGACGGAGGAAGTAGTTGTGGAAGACAGGTGGAGCAGATGGGCCAAAGGGCTGACTGAGATGAGACATCACCCAATGGAGGATCTGCCAAAGGATTATGGAAACCTAAGAAACAGTGGCGGGTATGAGCCTTACTTTACTGATAAAGTTGTGTGGTCAATAGGTTTGTTTCAGGGGACATGGGGAAGATTTGGAAAAGAAACCCCCAATCCATGATTAGACAATGAATAAGACAACTGCGGGTGAGGTTGTCATCTTTTTTTTTCATGAAAACAAAAAATCATGTCGGAGCAGAGATACAAGGGAAGATCAATGGGTTGATCGAGAAGGAGAGTAGAGAGAAAGAGGGTTTTATCAAGAGGAAGAGGCCAAATGTGTCACCGAAAAATATTAGTTAATATAACGTGACATATTACGAGATGACAGGAAGAAAGATGCCATGCCATGGGAGATCCCTGCAAGAAGGACTCAACATTGTTATATAAAGGCATAGAGCAAAAAGACTAAGGATTATCGGGGAAGGGCGCCAGTGGAAGATTTATTGTGCTTGCAATCACATCTACACTGATCCAAAGAGACCTTCCCCACAAAAGGGTAGAGAGTGAGTTCTTCGACCACCTCAATCACTACAAATGGTCTCCGATCAGTGCAATGAGATGTGTCTGTTTATCTATCTCTTAATTCAAAATGGGAGCAGGAGATTTTTTATTAATCTCATGCATATTGGAATAAAACACTTGGACTAGAAGGACAGAGGGAGAAATCAAATGGATGAGAACCGGTTCTCAGTGCCAGTCAACAAAAATAGACAATATTAACAAAGGGATTGAGAGATACAAGATCAACTTGTCATTCTAAAGTAAGTTGCATGTGACTCGTGTTTTCTAAAAGGTTTTTCCACAAAAGAGTTAGCAAACCAGTCAGACTCAATAGAGAGCCTAATACGAGGTCGTTTACTAGGAACTTTCTTTGGCAGGCCCATCGAAAATAACATGAGGAGGATAAACTAATAAATCATATTGCAAGCAATGATATTGAAGACTAACTACGAAAAAAAATAAACTAAGATCAACCAATCTAACAAGGGAGAAGGTCCAAACGTGGGTAGTTTCCAAATTGGACTACCTAAAACTCTATAGCCCCAAAATCGACAGATTTATAACTAAAAATAGCATAATGTGATTGAGTTGGAGTTGTCCAAGTTCGGCGGAAACGTCGAAGACTCTCTATCTAGCAGAGTGGGGAGAGAGTTTGATGGAGATTTGATCATAAGTCGTGGTAAGATGTGTCTTGTGCCTAAAGGAATAAGCGAGAAGAAGCCTCAAAGCTTTTATTTCGAGTCTACCTCAAATAGCAAAGGACTCGATGATCATTTGGATAAGGTTGAGCTAGCTAATGATGGATGAGCTGATGAAGTTGACCTTTGCTTATCTATTAGGAAGTTATTCCCGAAATTGGTCATTGGCATATTTTCAATATGAGGAGATTACAAGGTATTCCTACTTTGAGGCTTTTGATTTGATTTGAGGTCGATGATTGATCAGAGTGGCGCAGTGGAAGCGTGTAGTCTCGTGGCTATCGATCACAAGATTTGATTTGAGGCTCCAAGTAGGAAATCTGATTTGTAATTCGATTGGAGGTTCAAAAAGAATAGTCGGATGTTTTTGGAAACTTCTTGATGAGAAGATTTTTGAATTTTGGAGTCAAGGGACAATTGGAAATAGAGGTTTATTGAGACAATTAAAGTTTTCACCATATTAGAGAGGTGGCCTATAGGTTAGCTTTTCTTCTAAATTTGATGAATAGATACAATATGTTTTGTATGAATAATCCTTCGCATGTGATTAGATTGGAGTCGTTTTTTATTAACGGTAAGTGTTTTAGGTTAAAGTTGTGATTTCAATTTTTGGGATAGGAAGGATCTGGCACAGAGAAATAAGATATTTCCATTGGCCATTATGCTTTTAAGGAATCTTCCAGTTGAAAAAGTGTTAAGGGATCTTGAGGATAAGTCCGGAAGAATATCCCTATTTGTTGCGAATATGATTTGGAGAAATCATTTGATCGAGAAAGTCTATTAAGAAGACTGAACATGAAGTTCAGAAAATTATTATCATTGTATGATAATTGAGGTTAAGATCAAGACGTGTAAATTTCGATGTCGAAATTTTTGTAAGGAGGGGAGAATATAATATCCCGGTTTTTCATTCGGATTAATTTAATATTAAATGTGATTTTAGATGAATTGGACGTGACAAAACTAATTAAATATTGAGAAATTTTGGAGGATATTTGGATAAGTCGGGTTGGCGTCCGAAGTGCATCGTGCTATCGCCCGAATATTGGTTTGGATTTTGGANNTGTCCCGATGAAAACTATTATCGGAATTTGGATATTTGTTTTGAATTTGGGTATTTGCTTTAAGTACGAGACTACCATTAAATTTTGGACTTTGGATCTTGGATTTCTATTGGATTTATTTTTTTGGCAATTTGGATTTATTCTATAATTTGATAGAAGTTTCATCCATTTGACTTTCCATCTGATTCATTGGACTCATTTTATCTAAATATAATACTTGTTAGATATTTGGCTCACGTTTTCTGTTTTGACCCTTCAAAGTAGAAGGTTCGGATGCACTGTAGGAGTTAGGATGTGATCCGGCAGCCATTCGTCCGATTTGGTAAGTTTTAATTTGTTATGGTTAAAATTGAAAATTGATATGATTGTATTATGAAAATTAGCCGGGTGTAGGCCCATGGTTATACTTTGAAATCTATTGGGATATTTTATTATGTTTGACTCATGATTTTGGTTGGATTTGTTACTTCTCTTACAACGATGGTAGAGCAGGTCGTATTTATTTGATCCGGACGGTTGTCTGATAAGGTCTTGTGTAAATTTTCATTTATCGGGCCTATATATTTGGTTTGTCACACCTGAATTTTGGAACTTTGTGTTATTTATTTAATTTATTTGGGATTTTGGATTTTAGAAATTATAATTATTTATTTAAATTGACCTGTTTGACTCGAGTTCGTGACAACACTAGACGAGTTATACTCCTGAATGATATAGACATGTATCCAACACGAGTTTTTATTGATGTTTGAGTGTCCTTCATCCTAGGCATGGAATATTTCTACACAAGATATTCCTTGCAATGTAATCTTTATCATAGGAATTCAATCATCTTATGAGGTCTAGCAATCCTCAGATACGCATATGCTTCTAACTCACTGGCTAAACAACTGAAACTTAATATTGAACTTCAATGTTTGTAACTAAGAAGACAAGGCTATTTAGCGATATCTTTAGAAAGACGAACTCTTGATAAATAGACTTGCAGCAGCAAGAAAACAATTGGCAAGATGAGTATAATGCAGTGGAATAGGTATTTACGACAGGAACTTCATTACATTGTTGAACTTCATAACATTGTAGCCTCTTTAACAGTGAGACTATAACTCGCATACTTCTATGAGTAACATGGTCAAAAAACTGCACATTGGATTCAAATTAATACTGGAGACAGAAGTGGATTGGTTGGTAATGTCACTCAAAAAGACTCCCACTTCTTCTAACCAGTTGAGCAATGAGACAACTTTTACTGGTGGCAATTATAATGGTCATGGAAAAAAAAAGAACAAAGGTCACAATAAGATCTTTGAAGGCCGTTGTCCAATTTGTGCATACAACAATAATACGACAAAAAAAATTGCAGCACACAGTTTGATCCATGATTTATTTCTCAACACTAAGATGTGCCCAGTGCTTATTATACTTCTCTGCCTTAAGCTCCTAACATGAAGCGCAATATACAATCTTCATATGTTGCTAATGCTCATTATCCTGGTTCTATTCAACACTAGTAGTAGTTTGGTACCTGAACGCAGAAGTAACTCATCACATTACTCCTGATATTTTAAGCTTGAGAATCTCCAAAGACTACTCAACTTCATGTGGGATATTTTAACAGCTAAAACTAGTCCTTCTACCCTAATTTCTAATTCTATTTTTTCTAAGTTATATGATTAAGGAGTGGGAATAAAACAATTAAAGTAGTTAGGTTTGTCTCCAAAATAGAAAGTGAGGAATTAGGGAAAATCACAAATTTTATTTTATTTTAGTTTAATTATTGTTGATTTGCATAACTACAGTTCGCTTATATTTGAGTAAAACTATGGAAAACAATTTATACAAAATATAACTGAAGGTCTCCACCCCTTTCTACATTTTTTATTTCACAGTTTTCTATCTTTCTAACCAGACAATACATTTTTTAACTCGCTTTAATTTTCCATACTTATACACAATTTTACTCATTAGAAGGAGAAAATAAAATAAGTGTCCTTCATGTTCTCACTATATCCAAACAGATGGCCTCTAAAGTTACGGGTAATTTAGATGTATTCGACTGAAATTTGCCAGCTACATTTTAGAAGATAGTCATTTTCACGTTCTTGCTGCACTCAAAACTGTCATTGAGTGTGGCATAAAAGAAGCTACAAACAGTATGATTACCTCATACAGCTCATTTCTAGTACAAAATTTGATCGAATAAACTTTGAGCTAATTAGGGATGCGAAATCAAAATTTATGCCACGACAATGCAATCAGCAGAATTTCACGATCAATATGATGAAAGAACATCAATAAACTACGCAGATCAGAAAATTGCCGCAACATCTCCAGCAAATTGAGCAGAACATTTACTTGATTCATCCCACCATATCAACTCAAAAATAAAATCAAATCCGTAATATCAAGGAACAAAAATGTCATAATTTTGCCCATCTACTCCAACTTGATTGCAACTCACACTGAGCATTATGACATCAAAGACTGATCCATTACACAAAATAGAGAGAGGACGGCAAAGACCTTGAAGTTCGGGAACGGATTGACTGTCGCAGAAGAGTTGGATGGTGGAGTCGGACTCAGCGACCGATCGGAGGAACTTGAGGAGGCAACGTAGGCCGCGGACACGGAGGAAAGAGAAGTCGGCACGCCCATCTCTGAGACCAGTTCGAAGAGCAATAGTGACCTCCCTGTATAGCTTCTGCTGATTCAGAGAACTGACTAACTCTTCCACCGCTGCCTCCGCCGCGAGCGGCGCTGATTCCATATGTGACTGCATTTCCAAATTCGCATCGTCTATCCGCAAAGGCTTCTCCAAATTCATCTCTTCTTCGGATAAACATTAACTTTCATCGCATCATTGAATATTTGGTTACTAAAACAAAATAAAATAAAATAGATA